>CM055079.1:15553003-15675563 GCA_029204045.2 Tillandsia leiboldiana | reverse complement strand
AGATATTATTACCAGATTCCAGAAGTTGTTTTCTCTTTGTTTCTGCATTTCAGAACCAAGAAGTATTCTTCAGTTGTTTGATTACGTGTAATCTAAATAGAGGACTATTTCGTGGATTAATTCAGACGGTTCTGTTTTTATTTCCCTATTCGAGGGACAAAAGCAACCTTCAAGTTACCACATCTAAATTTTGCAATGTTAATACCTGGATTTTCCTTGGAAAGCATCATTAAATTCGTTGACTGTCGGCCTTTCAGGGAATTCGGCTATAACGGAATACTTCTCTTTTCCGCCAGGTTCGTCAATCCTCTTGTAAAGCTCGTAGTTATTTGGGTAAGACATCCTAACAATCAAGAGCTCAAGAATACTCAACATTCTAACTCTTCAAAGGATATAAAATTAGGGGTAAATTGCACGACTAGTCCCCGAACTTTGAGGCGAGTTTCATTTTGGTCATCAAACTTCTGATTTTGATATTCGAGACCCCGAATGTTTAGTTTGGTTTCAATTCCCTAAACTTTCAAAAGTAGTTCATTTTAGTCCTTAAGATTAAAAACTATCAGTTGCACCAACCTGCATGTTCGTACATCATAAATTCATTGTTTCTTCATCCATCTCATATTTTCAATTCATAGATCTATTTTTATATTAAAAAAATTGTAACTCAATGAGTAATAGAGTTGAAAACTTGAAATATACAAGTGGCAAATTAGTCGATAAAAGCATGGTGCATAACTGTACAGATGCACTGGGTGTAGGCAATAATTTATCATCTAATAGTAAATATATATAGGGACCAAAATGGAACTCTTAAGAGTTTAAGGACCACTGATGCCGAAATTGAAAGTTCAAAGACCAAAATGAAACTTGATTGAAAGTTCAGGGACTAGTAGTGCAATTTACCCTAAAATAGATGAGGCAAGTTATAAGCAACTAAAAGTGGAAAGGAAAAATAATGCAGGTACACAAATTTATGTTGGGGCCAACAACCTAATGAAGTTGAAACTACACACCCAATACAAAATATTCGGACATTAGAAGGATTTTACCTTAAAGCACCCACAATTGGATAGAATGTGCCGGCAACATAAAGAAGGCGGAAGAAATAACAGATCTCGAATGATGCAGCGTACTCCAATCTCTTGTCCCTCCCCATTGTCTTCAATGTGCCGAGTTTTAGTTACAAATCAAATTCAGAGATGTTTTATATATTTATAAAGAAATCCCGTAACATAATGATGCTGTGACAATGAAGATCCACTACATACTTGCATAATGCCACTTGATGCAGGCATGTCCTGAGAATGTGAAAAGTGAGAGTAAGGGTGGAGTTTTAAACGGAAATAATGCACTAGATTTGGTCATCATAGTCAACAATGATTATAGGAACATTAAGCGACTACTGGCACAAAAAAAGCCAGGAGAAATGAGATGAAATGAATAAGAGACTACACAATCTTCAACTTTATAATAGGAAATCCACAAGATACAACAAGCTATAACTAAATCATATGCTATTATGTATGTAACTAGGGGTCAAAAAGTTTTTATAGATTTTCTCTAGTGATTTGAGACCCCAAAAACATGGACTAGGTTAACCTCACTGGCTCAAATTAAACTGGAAGACAAACATTTGAAACCGTCAAGAGGTAAGCTAAGTAAATGTCAATTAGGTGAAGATTGCAAAGAATCCTTTCTTATGATTTATATTAGGTCAGCTTGCAGCAACAAGAGAAGATGAAAAAGAAATAAACGAAAAAAGACACATCAAACACTTGTCACGACCTTCAGACGAGGATTGATAAGAATTACTGGTCGGTTACCAGCAGCATCAGTCATAGCTTTCAGATCCTGCAAAATCCATTGGAGGTCAGTAAAAGCAAAAGGTAAGCAATTGATTACAAATATAATAATTGACTAATTTCACCAGTTCCTCACATCAATAATACAGTTCCCAACAGCATTTTGAGGAGCCACTAGAATAAACAAATCATCTTGCTCATCAACCTCTCTAGCCCCTGCAATGTCGCAAAGAATTATTTCTGACAGGTTATGAGTATGAGAGATTAATATTTCTTCCAAGGAGTTTCTAACTCTATATCCGATACTAACTATTTCCAGTATCAAGAATATTTTGAAATTCACAGCTGTCCTTGTAGTGGCCCTAATTCCCATGCAGCGTTCTTCCGATGAATCCACTGTTAGAGCACCTAGTGTTGGTGTATCTGGCCCATGGTGCATCAATGGGATGCCACAGATGGACCCTGTGTGTTATTATGAGCTGTGTAGGCGTTCGGCTGAGTTTGCCGAAATTTCGGAAAAGAATTAGGCCCAACAGAGGTCGGAAATGGATTCAGCACGGAAAAACGCTTGAAAACGGCTATTTGCTTGTTTGTTTCTGAGTCCGGATGCCCAAAAACGGACTCCCGGAAGTTTTTAGTGGAAAATGGTGCATGGGAGGGGCCGTAGACCGCCGGGATGCCACGTGGCGACCTGTCATTGGCCGGTTCAGGATGCGCGGTCCACAGAGCTGTGCGGCGGGGTGCACAGACCCGGCGCATGGACACGTGGCACCGCCTGATTGGCAGGCGCAAGGCGCGCGGTCTACCGGGTGAGCGCGGCGGTGCATGGACCAAGGCGGGGGCACGTGGCAGCCTCCGGTTGGTCGGTGCACGCGGCGCGGTCCACGGAATTCCAAAGTGGAATGCGTGGACCGGGTGTAGGGGACACGTGTCACCCTCTGATTCGCTGGCGCACCGTGCGCGGTGCACGGAGTCGGGGCCGGTACCTCGGGGCGCGTGCGCACGACGGGGCCATGCCGCGCCCCCGGCGGGGCCGCCGACCGGCCAGCGGGTCAACCGGGTGGACACGTGTCGCCCGCTGGTTGGCGGGCGCCTGCCGCCTTACTGTGCGGGGGCGGGCCACGTGGCAGGCCCGTGGGTGCCCGAACAGCTGTTTGCTGTTCGGCGGGCCACGTGGCGGCACCTGGTGGATTCGGGCGTGAACAGTGTTGGCCGGCCCAACACTGTAGCCGCCCGAAAGTACCGGGCGCCCGAAAGTTGGGCCCGAAAGCCCATTGACTTGTCTTTTTGGGCTGATTTCGGGTGAGGCCTATAAATAGGCCCCTTGGGGCTCGTTTTTGAGGCTTTTCCCGAGAGCTTTAGCCTTTGAGCCCTTCACCAATTTTCTTTCTCTCCCTCTTGTGCATCTTTTGGCGAAGGTTCAGAATTTTTGGAGGCCGCGACGACGGCGACTTCTGGATCGGGGTGCGGAGCGACGATTTACTGTTGGAGGCCCATTTTCGTCGCGGTTTAGTCTGGGAGGTCTACCGGGCTACCCCGACGTTATTTTTGGACGATTTCTGCGGTGACGGTTTCGTAAGAGGTAAATCTACATTTTCCGTGTTGGACACTTTTTTTGGATCCGAGCTTTCCTTGGGGTTCTGGTTACATTTTTAACCCCCTTTGCGACTGTTGGTTGATTTGGACAGCACCTACTTGTCGGATTTTTATCTCCTCATCCGGACATCGAAATTCGACGTTTCAGGACTCTATCGACATCTACTCTTCGCGAGGATCGCCGTCATATTTTTATTGGAATTTTTGGAGGAAGTTTTTCAGGTGAAAATTTCGTGTGAATGGGACTGTTCACCACAGATTTTGGGATTTTGGAATTTGTGTGGATTAAAGTGTAATTTTGGTGTATGTTTGTACCCAGGAGGTTGTGAGCACTTCTATCGTGTTGTTGGCTTGGTGGGATCTGTGATTTGACTGTTTTGGGCTTTCTCAGCTGTACGATTCCGGGCAGTTAGCACTTTCAGGTGGGTGACCTTGCTTCCAAGAACGCTGGACTGTGTACTAATTCTATGTGTGTAGGATCATGCATGTTAGAAATTGGAGTATTAGCATGTGTAAAACTGTATGTTGTATCTCGTATATCAGTTGATGAATCTTTTGATCCCTACTTTATGTTAAGTAGTGAAATCTTGGAACTTGACCTAGCACCCCTGTCATATGTATCATGTTCAGCCAGTCTGTAGAAAACTCCAACTTGGGCTAGGTTTTTTACTGCTCTAGACATTCCACATCACGATACTTCATTTCACTATGGACTTAGCTTTTCATCGCCCGAGTTGTGGGCCGAGAGGTCGGGTGGTTGTGGGATGCATTTGCACTCGTGTCTGGGGACCGAGTGGAGTTGATAGCAGTCTGTAGATTTGATTTCTTTGGGAGAGTGATAGTGATGGTAGATCTGGGTTCTTGGAAACTGTCAGAGAGACAGTGAGTTTCAGCTGTGTAGATTCCAGCCAGTGAGTGAGTCAATGATTTGTTTGGTAGTCGATCTTATTGATCGAGGATTGGATCATAGCCTGCATGAGCCACATTTGAGCTTTACAGAGATACTTACAGTGATACTTATGGGTTACTTTGACTCGAGCGGGTCGCTCCCCTCGAGTGCCACTCCGGAGTAGGCGAGACCGGGTTGTTGTACCGGCGTGAGTTTGAGATGTTCTTTAGCGACTTGTTGTTGCATTTATCCCTCTGGCTGTGCTTTTGTTGGCAGCCATGGACGCCCTACGTAAGACCGCTCCTCCGGGACGTAACGGCAGTAGGTTGGCGCAGGTTTGACTGGACCCGATGTGGCAGTCAGTTTAGATTGGGTGATCAGGGAGGAGAGTTAGTCGTGACGTCATGTCTTTCTGTTCCACTTTTGAGCATCTAGTTAGAGGCATAGTAGCTGTAGAGTTATTTTTCCCCAGCTTTCCATACAGCACTGCATATGTTACTTTTTGCCTCTGGTAGACTTAGTGGGCAGACCGTCGGGCTTGTTGGCGGCACCCACTGAGAACTACTGTGGGATGTAGTTCTCACACCCGTCGTGGTGTCTTCTCCCCAGGGACTTCTGCTCCGGTTCCTGCAGCACCTGTTGCTGATCCAGCTCCTTCAGACCGAGGTAAGGGAGTCGCGAGATAGATCCCCTCCTGTCATCTTCAGTGTGTGAGTAGATGTACCCCAGTACTATTTTGGTGTGTGTTATGTCGAGTGACTGTTGTAGTGAGGTTTTGAGTTGTACCTTTCTTTCCTGCTTTTCTGAGAGACTCTTGTATTCTGGTGAGGTTGGTCTGTATATTTGTGAGTTGTAGTTTTATTTTATGTATTTTATTCCAGCTTTTCTCTTTCAGCTCTGATATCTGCTAGTGTAGATGTTTCTTTGCAGGTTAGTCGCTACGCCTATACGGGGCTTCCCGTATGGGCGGCGGATCTGTTGGCGAGCCGGGGCGCAGTATCGCCCCGGGGCGTGACAGTCTTTTCATGGAATCTCTCAGGAAAAGGATTTCCTTCTCTTCAAATTAAAAAAATAATAAAAGAAAGAAAGAAAAGGAAAAGAATTTCTTGACGATGCAGTCTACTAGCTTTGTACATATTGTGCACAAACTATGTAGCTTTCTCCTATGCTGATAGGTTTTGATAGAAAGGTGTGGAAAATGTAAATAATTACATCTAAGAAAACATGGAAGCAAATACTAGCTTCACACTGAAAGAAACTTCCCCACTGCATACCTATGGATCCAATATTGATGAAGGTACCAATGGCACCATACTCGCCCCAATCCATAAATTCCAATATCTTTCTACTTCCGGCTAGCTGTAGGGGCATACCAGCAAGTGCACCTTCTCCCATGGACCCTTGAACACAAACCTAATAAAAAGAATTTAGTTGCTTCTACTCAGATCATACATAAAACCGGAAACTTCGACAAAAAGAGAAAAAAAAAAGAAGCTTTTGTAGAGATAATACTTTGACACGTTTCCCATCATCAGCAAATGAAAGAGCAATATCTCGTACAAGTTCCATCAAGGTGCCTATACGGTAAACATCCTGAGCACGATATGCTTAATAAGTTCCACCATAACCAGGGAGTATACATTTGGAAAGTTGTACCCTTACCATTTCAGGGTTTAGTTCGGGAATGTTGATCTCCACCTGTTAATCAGGTAAAAATAAAAATATAACACCATTAACCTCCAGATAACATATTGCAAGGTTGAGATACACTTAATATCAACACAAAATGATACGTGGTGCTAAGAAAACTTGAATTTAAGTAAACAGGTGATAAGAACAAAAGAATAGCTAAAAGTGAAAGCAATAAGAAAAAGTCTCTTCAGATGATCCCTTAGCGTCCAAAAATTGAACAAAAGAACTCTTTGCACAGAATTCTATTCACGAGTTGACACTTAAAAAGCGAGAAGGAGTTCTTACAAGCTTTTCAAAATTATAAACAAAAAGGTATTAATAGCAAACCTTCAATCGGTTCCTTTTATCTTCAACAGCCCTCTTTGTAGCTAGCTGTACATCATTGTAAAAGTATTCCCTTATTTCCCTAGAATGAGGAATGTTGTTCAATCTCGTGGGAATACCTCGCCATGTATCCTGTCAACAAGTGTTTATTAAGTGAGAAATGACTACAAAACCAAGCTAACATGCTAATGTCAACAAGACCAAGTCAGATACATAAAATAGAATAAGAAGATCATTTAATGCATACATTTTTTGGAGCTGCAATTGCCGTATTGGTGTATGAGTTTGCTGGAAGCCAAAAAATGGAGAATTTGGGTAACATAGTGAAATATGATGACAAAAACAATGGTACTGTATAGATGTTTGTACAAAAAATGCACCCCGTGTTGGTCAATACTGACCTTTAATTTTGGCTAAGTTTGTAGTCCTTGAGGCATTCTCCCAAACCCTCAACAACAGGGAATCGATTTCTCTAAATACTAATTCTTTTGAGCGATTTCCATCAACCTACATTCTTGTACATTAAAAGAAGTGGAAAATGTTATTTTCAAATTTTTTTATAGGAAATGATAAATTAAACCTCAAACTTAAAAAAAACATAAGCACCTTATTCAGAATATCCTGGTATGTTGGAAGAATAGCCTCAATGTTTTTCTTATACGTCTCAAGGCGTGAACTAGCCTGGTAGGAGAAAGTAAAAAACTTTTCCATGATGTTAAAACATGTTACACTGATGAAAGAAAATAAGATTCTATCTGTGAGGTGGATTTTGTTGTTAGCAGAAGTTGGAAATCATTAAATAATAAAAGAAAAGTTAGAACTACCTTCTCCAGAGTATCATCAGAGCGAGTAATAAGCCGTGCAGAAATTTCCTCATTCTCTGGAGGAAAGTTGGTGAGATGGTAAATTTTTCCGGTCACTGGATCCATCCTTCTGCCAACACATCGGTCAATCAGAATCTCATCTGGTACCTGAATTTAACAAAAAATAAAGAAAAAGATATAAGGCCCAAAGTGCTAAATTCAAAGGGCCTTCATTTTAAGGTAGAGCAATGCAGCACTTAAGTTAACCTTTCAGGTTAAAGTCAGTGTCCCTATCACCCTAATAGGAAGAGAAGAATATACTTAGCATTATGAGAGAGAGAGAGAGAGAGAGAGAGAGAGAGAGAGAGAGAGAGAGTGATTGAGAGGACGAGGAGGAGATATGAAATATTAGAGTATAAGAAAATATGCATCAAATGATTGTCCAGACACTTAAATCATTAAAATTTACAAAATGATGACGACAGCTCACAGTTATCTACAGACTCAACTATTTAACATTAAAACGTTAGTCAAGAAAGCAAATATACATATTTAAATCCAAGCCTTAGAAACTTCTAGCACATCCTGGAAAATCAGACAGGTGAATAGAATACAAACAAAGTAATAAAACAGACAAATAGATGAGAATGGCATACTTCGAGAAGGATGTATATGTCCGGTCTAATCTTCATTTTTTCAAGACTTTGAGCTTGTGAAGAAGTTCTTGGGTAACCATCAAGAAGCCAACCTTTTTCTCTTACATCTTGTTGTGATATACGTGAAACGACCATCTATAGGAAAAAACCATCATATTTTAATCCTACAGCAATACGATAGTTTAGAATGGGATGGTTAGGCAAGAACGTTCAGGTCCTACATCTGTGACGATTTCATCTGGGACAAGCATGCCATTATCCATATAGTGTCTTGCTTTCTTTCCAATCTCTGTTCCTGATGACACTTCTGCTCTCAAAAGATCTCCTGTTGATATATGCACCAAGCCAAACTGAAGAGAAAAATAGAAGAACAAAGAACCATTTTCAACCAAGATTTATTAAAAAATCTAAACAAGGCAAATGGCATCTCAAAATTATGTATTAACAAAGTGCATTACAACCAATAACAGTTAATGCAGGAGATTATCTCTTTAGCAGGAGGGGGCGGGGAAAAAATACCTTTGTTAAGGCATTTGCTCGTGAGAGAGATTTAAAGAGAGTAGTTGAGGATTCCAGTTTACTGAGAAGCAGTAAGAATCTGTACATTCTTCTAAACAGTAAAATATCATCTTGTGTATGCTGCTGCACTTGTTGCTCCTATATGAAGTAACCAATGATGTGCATATGCTCTATTTATTAACTCAATTTATTACCAGTGTCGGAAGAACTTTTGTGACCTCCGAAAGCTCGCGGGACTTACAAGCTCGATAAGGTTGGAGATTGAACAGGACAACCTATGCGCTTAGTTCTACCGGCCCGTTTGGATGTTGAAACAAGTTATTCAGTAATAACTCGGGCGTTTTGAGAACTTTCCCTCGTTGATCGCAATTTACTGGTTAGATTTTAATCCCTTGCAAGTTCCCAGCTATCATGGTTCGTCACAATACTGAATTCCATCTATAAGGCGATTTACATTACTTTTCGCAGTTGTGAACATCTAATCATACTCCTCGTTTATTAATATACCAATTACCGCATGCTCTGTAGGTTCATAACCTCAAATAATTGTAGAAAATTATTAAAATGAAGCGATGATCGAACGAACCTTTTCAACGATCATCTGGCACTGGGTACCCTTTCCCGACGCCGGGGCGCCCGAGATCATCACCTTCAGTGGCTCCGGCTTCGGCTCCGGCGCCGAGCACTCCACCCTCAGGCCCTGCGAACCGAAAAACCTAACCAAGTGACGCAACTCCGATCAAAAAATAACCTAATAGCACGAATCAAACACATCGTCCTCACCTTGGAGCTAAGGCTCCTCTTCTTACAAGGCTCGGAGGATCGACTCGTCCTCCAGGATCGAGCGAGGGAAAGAGAGAACGAAGAGGAACGAGGCGAAGCGGAAGAGGAGGAGGAGGAGGAGGAGGAGGAGGAGGAGGAGGAGGAAGATGAAGGGCGAATAGGGATGAGAAGAGAGAGTTGGGGTTGGATCGTAGAAGCCATCGCCATTGGATTCAGCGTCGCCATTTCTCGCTCTCTCGAGCTCTCTCCCGAGGAAGTGGAATGAGGAAGAAGAAGAGGAAGAGGCTTTTATATAGAGGGAGGTGAATGGAGGGAGTGGAGGGAGATGGTCGTTAAACGAAGCGATAGGATACTAGTCCCCATTCGATTTTTATGATATTTTTTATTGGACCGGAGGCCGTTAACAAGGCCCGGCCCGGCCCGACCCGACCCGACCCAATTAGAACATTTTGAAATGGTTTAAAGAGTCCAAACATTTTATATCGTTTCTACTATTTAGACTATATTTTTTTATTGATATCTTAGAAAATTTTAATTATTCGATTTAAACATTCAAATAAGTTCAGTTACAAATTTTGCCAAATTCAATAGCTTTATTAGCCTTCAGTAGTTTATTACCATTTTAGTTCTATTAAAATAATTTATATAAATTAATAAATAAAAAATAAAATAGTAGGAAGAAATTATTACATGCACAATGTGTATGAGAAAATATTGTACATAAAATTTTTAAACTTTTATAATAAAAATTCAAACTACCTCAATAGTTGAAAAAAAAATTAAGATAAGATGGTGCTAGATTATACACCACATTTTTAAAATTTTATTACAAAAATTTAAATTTTATATATATATATATATATATATTACATGATTTAATTAGATTGTATCTATTGGATTAAATTTTATAACATAATTTATTAATAAAACAAGTTAATTATATGTATAATTAATTATTATTATTATTATTATAAAGAGAAGTGTGTAGAATCGTTGGTGCTAACTATTAATCCCATTAGAAATACGCAGCCGATTCACTTAAAACGTACAGACACAGCGCCCATGGGTCTCGACCGGATTCAACCCATCTGGACGTTGGGTCTATTGTTGGGCCTCTTGCCGTTAGGTCGATTGTGGACCGCAGCCACACTCAACTTATTAGTCTTCTGGGCCTATTGTCACGGACAGGAGTTGGACCTATTTTTAACACATAAATAAATAGCGAACAATCCCTCCCAACACCTGCACTGTGTGGGAATCGAACCGTGCCACTGGCTCTAATACCACTTGTAGGATCGTTGGCGCTAACCATTAATCCCAAAAGCTCAAGCGGTTAGAAATACGCAACCAATTCACTTAAAGCGTACAGACACAACGCCCACGGATCTCGACTGGACTCAACCCACCTGGACGTTAGGTTTATTGTTGGACCTCTTGCCGTTAGGTCTATTATGAATCGCAGTCCCACTCAACTTATTGGGCTCACCCAACTCAACTTATTAGTCTTCTGAATCTATTGTCACGGACAGAATTTAGACCTATTTTTAACACATAAATAAATAACCAACAAAGTGAACAGCGGTGGGCAGGGAATTGCGAGCACACGTGTGTCGCCTTAAGATTACCACAATCCTTCTTTAGTGTAATGTAATAAAATAATAAAAATAAAAATAATAATAGATGTAATAGATAATAGATATTTAATGTAATGTAATGATAATAGATGTAAGAGATAATAGTCAATAGATTAGTACGAAAAGAAATTGATAACAAAAAAAAATATATATATATTTTAAATCAATTATCTTTTATTATATCAAAATTATCCTTCTCACATAAATTTTCCGGAGAATTATCCTGAGGGAATTCTGTTTTTCTCGTTATAAAACCCTCTTAACGAACTTAATTGCCAAGTTCCCTACCATCCTCTCTCTCTCTCTCTCTCTCGCTCTCTCTCTCTATATATTAATTCTAAGAAGTTTCTTTTTTTCTCTTGGTGTTGCAAACTGCAATTGCAATGGAAGAAGAGCAGGATCCCGACGTGGTGAGCGCGGCCTGGATCCTATGCAGTTTCAGGAGTGAGGAGACGGCGCCGAAACCGGAACCAAAATCTCCGGCGAAGACGATGACCAGCTTACCGTGGGCAGCAGGGCGGAGGATTGAAAACGAGACGGTGCCGAAATCTCCTCCGAGGACGATGAGTTCACCGCCGGCGGGATGGCCAAAGGGACGGTCTACGAAAAGGAGTCGAAGCTGCATGGGGTGGGCAGCGGCGATGGACGCGGCAAACATCGTCGCGCAGAAAACGGCGGAGGTGCTGGCGGCGGCGCAGGAGGCGAAGGAGAACGGCGGCGGTAGATCGAGCCCGGATTCACCTCTTGATTTCTTGCTCAACTCCTCTGTTGCCCCAGATGCTACCGTAACGTTCTTTTTCCCGCGTGTTTTTTTTTTTTTTTTTTTTTTTTTTACGTTATTTTAATAGTTTCATATTAGAGAGGAATAAAGACGAAGTATAGAAGAAAAATACATACTAACAATAATAATTAGGTTTAATTATTTTGGGTAATGATTTGAAATCGTGTTTATTATTGCTAGTGGATCATGTTGTTATATTTGGTGTTAGAATTAGTCAGTAACCGAAAGTGGATGACGAATTTTAACTGAATTTGAATTTAGATGATAGAACTAGCAAGACAAAACTCATATTGCCCGGTGATTTGGGTTGATGAGAACAGTTAAGCTTAAATCGAAAAAAACTATAATTAAATATAGAGCAATGCTACATGTACACCCCGAAGGGCTGGGTGTACATCATACACCTCCACCATTTTAATGGTGACGATATTTTTTACGGGTCACATCGAGTGACCCATCATCACACCCCCACCCTTAGATGGGTGGGGTGTATGATGTATAGCATTTTCCTTAAATATATAAGAGACATGAACACTAGTAATAATAACTGAATTTAAATATTTTAGACGAACCATGTTATTACAATAAGTTAGTATACAGTTATTTATCAAAAATTTTATTTATTTATTTTTTAATATATATATAAATATATACAGTAGGTTAGAATACTATTAATAGTATCAAGACATACTATTAAGTTTTTAACTTTTAAATTTAAAAAATATATGGTTGAGATGATAGTGGACTTCTTAAAATTAATCGATGATTAAAAAAAAAAAAAAAATTTAACGAATAAAAATGATCGAAAAAATTAATTTAAGTATATAAAAAATTAATAACTTGATATAGCATGGTAGAAAATCTACCTCTCTATATATATTATAATTTATATACTTTTAAAAATATAAATTCATCCATATATATATATATATATATATATATATATATATATATATATATATATATATATATATAAATCTCTTACCATTCAATTTATATTTTAAATTTATTTTTCTTTTTGTGTTCTGGTGTGCAGGTGAAAAAAGCGCGGCGGGAGGAAGCAGAAAGTTCAGCAACGACGGAAGAAAAGCAGCCGGAAAACGCGCGGCGGGAGGAAGCAGAAATATCGGCAACGACGGAAGAAAAGCAGAAGCTTCAGAAGGTGCGATTTATATTGTTTTTTTTTTTGGGTTCGTTCGTCAAGTCAAATCTTTAATTTTCGGGGCATTTTCTGATCGAAACATACTGCTACTGCAAAACAGGATCGGGAGGAGCAGTTGAATAGGAAAAAGGAGAAGCGTTTAGCTTCTTCGTTCCGAAGGCGCAAGCTGGTGAGTCTGAAAACCGGGAGGGTGTAAATAAAAGAATTCGCATTTACTATGAAAGTTTGTTTCCTAACAAACATCTCTCTTTTCTTTTGATGATGCAGGTGCTCAAATTACTCAAAACATCTGCACCTACTTGTGCTCCTTCTGCTTCCAAAATAGTGGCAGATGGAGACCTAACTGCACTGCCCTCGTCTTCTTCTTCTTCTTCTTCTTCTTCTTCTTTGCAGGGGAGTCGAGGAGATAAATTCCTGTTTGATCTCAATTTACCCCCTCCTGATGATTGCTGACCGAGTTTTCTGGGCTTTGTCAGGAGTTTCTTGCTAATTTGCTCAACATCTGTACGTAATAAAAGTTTTCAGTGGCTTTCTGCAAGAGAGGTGAAGGTTTTCGGGCGATGGTAAAGGTTAAAAAGATCAAGGACTAGATCAAAATTTGTGTTAATGTATACATAACACAGTTTAGTATCAATGCAAAAGCTTAGCAACTAATTATCTCACGCTTTATTTAATGTTGATTCCTGCATTTTATTTTGACCTCTAAATTTAAGATATGTTTGCTTAACACACACCATTTGTTTAATTCTCTGCTATATTATTGAGATTAAGAAACGCGATTAGAAGTCGCTAATTAATCGAGCTAAGCATCACTTTTTAGTCCTAGTACAACAACGCAAACACAAATCCACTGCTTTCTTTATGAAATAGAGTCAGTTTATCAAATAGAAACCGAAGAACACTGTGCTGAATTGGAAACTTACTTTTTTTCCCGATCAACCAATGGTAGGTGATGGAAAGCTTTTGAATCAAGTAAAAAAGAAAGAGTTCATAATTTCCAACATAAACCGAACACATTAGGAATGCTTCAACCTATCTTCTACGAGTTCGATACAGCGATACAGTACCAATTGAACAGGATTTAGGGCACAAGTAATATCATTCGCGAGCTCACTGTTATCTTTCTCGTTCTCCGCCTGAATTCCTGCGACCAGTGTTCTTAGAGGGAGAAGCCATTCGGAGTAGGCCTTCTGCAGCGTCTTTTCTGAGAGAACAGTTTTCCGAATTGTTTGTCCTGTTTAAGATAACAGAAATCCGGACATTTTGAGAAGAGAAATGCGAGTCAGCGGCTCTGCTTTTTCCATATTTCAGGATGTGTAGGACCCAGTTAACACAAACAGTCAAAGAATTAGCATATAAGGAGACACATTTGAAAACTTTTACAGGTATCGGAGCAAAATACAGTGCTTTGCCTATATCCTGCCAGGCCACTTGAGTGTCTCAAGACATTGATCGCAAAATAAAAGATACTTGCGCAAAAGAACTGTACTAGAAGATAGAAAATACATGGTAAGGCGAATGAACTAACAGCAAGTACATGCAACATATTCTATCGACTGAGAAAATTACCTGTTGATTCACTTACGAGGATAAACCAAAGCAAGTTGAGAGTTGATAACACCTGCAAATCCAAAGAACAGTCACGCGAAAGCACCATGATCCTTACGGACAATTGAAATTGAAGATGAACTAGCAAAATGTGGTAGCGTTCAACCGATGTACAGCACAGAAAGTGAAAAATTTGTGAGTTAATAAACTAATATAATAATCATAGTAAAAAGAGGACCAATTATTTTCAGTCAACTCCCTGTATTCCTTTATACAAGATGGCGGTGTAGCCGATAGCCGCTTTGCACAGTTGTGGAGTATCCAAACCCCGCTGAAAGTGAAAATTTTTGTCTGGTTAGTCCTTCGACGCAGGGTCCTGACAGTTGAAAATCTTTTGAAAAGGGGCTGGAATGGAAACAGAATTTGTGCCCTATGTCTGGATTCAGACGAGTCGGTTGATCACCTATTTGTAACCTGTGCGTTTTCGAGAGCTTTGCTGGAGGGTTTGCTTTCTAATAAGAGAGAGGTTCGCAACTGCGCAGCGGCGGATAAGCTCTGGAAGCTGATTAGATCGAAACAGGGAAGCCTTGGGAAAAGGGCCTTTACCACCATTGCTACTACGTGGTGGCTAATTTGGTTGGAACGAAATGGTAGACGTTTTGACAACAAGAAGCGCTGTCTAGGGACTCTTCTAGCCAACATCAGATCGCTTCGATCAGACTGGATCACGTCTTGTGTTTGCTTTATTTATTTATTTTTTATTTTTTTTTCGGAGCCTGGTTGCTCCATTTATGTAGCTAAATTCAATTCTCTCTGAATGAAGCGGCAGCATGCTGCCTTTCCCTCAAAAAAAAAAAAAAAAAAAAAGAAAAAAAAAAAAAAGAGGACCAATCAGTGCACTCTGGCTTATAGTAAGGAAAGCATAATTTTCAAAGATCCTCCGGAAGTCAAATTTGCCAATTTACTTTTTTAAGTTTTTAACCGTCTTTTAACTGCAAATTACCAGTTCGGTACCTCACCAACATAAATACAAATTACACAGTACGCTGGGCACACAAAGAGCCAGTTAACTCTAGTGTTCCTTAGCTCTAAGTGTTCAAAGCATTGAACCAGCATCCAGACTCATACTCATATAAGCTATACAGAGAACATAATCAAATAGCCAGATCTCAGTGTCTCACATTTAGGGCTGCAATGCAAAATTAGAAACAGTCAAACCATACATAACTGGATTTCCCTGAGTGGTGCACGCAGAGTGACGCAAGAAGTTGGGGTAGTCCCCCTTTTTTGTTGAGAAGAAAATTTACTCCATTACTCCATTATAAACAAGGCAGAAGAATGGATTAGAAGTACCTGTTCACTGTGGTCGGGAAGGGAAGGGGGGCCTCCTTCAGAAGGTTTTAAGATGAACTCCACTAACTCAAGGGCGCAGGACCTCCAGTAGTGTGATCCATTTTCAAATTGAGCATCTTTCACATTTCTAACATACTTTTGATTGTTTTCCGTCAGAACCTCCGCTCTCACAAGATCAATGAGAATTGCAGTCTGTGAATAAATGACAAATACACATCTATACGCACAAGCAAATAAAATTCAAGCTTGAAAAGTGAGTAAATTTGTTTCATCACTTCATGCAACTTACCATTGAAGGAGACACACTATTTGTGATGAGAGCCTTTAGGATGTCAAAGCGGTGGGAGGATGGGATTTCTGAAATAACCTGAAAACAATCAATGTAAAAGAAAAGAAGTATTAAACATTGGCAAGTTGTAAACAATATATAATCTGCCACATGTTATATAAAATACAATTTATGTATCTATGCAATGCACAACAATGACCAATTGCGCTTACTCTTCAAGATGTTATCAAACATACGACATCCATATCCTCTATCTCTATCAATTCTCCCAAAGATAAATAGTATTTGTTTGATAGAGTCAAAACAAATTCAATAGGTTCAACCATCCCAACAATCCTTTCATAAAAGATTGATTATTCTAATTTCGCACAACCAAGAGCATTCTGTAGTCAAAAACAAAAACACCAAACAGCATGCTTTGGAACGCAGAGACATACCCTCTTCAGCGCAATAAAAGCTTTCCTCCGCAATGATGCATCAAAACAGCCCATCATAATCATTTCAATAGCCTGCAAGTTTCTTCCAGATATGAGAGTAAGTACAAACCAAATCTGTTGGATTGGAGGAGAAAAAAAGGTACCTGGAGGATAACAAAAAGACTAGGCGCAAACGCTGAAAAGTCTAAGCAGTCGTCCTCTGATTCAGTATTACATCCATCCGTTATACTTAATAATAAATCTATGGTTTTAGATTTTAGCTCCCATGTGTAATCAATTGATGATAGTGTGTACTTCAGTGTGCCAATAGCTTGCCACCGCGCAGTTTGGTCGTTCTGAATTTCCTTTAGGAGTGATCTTAACTGCTCACCAGCAGTATTCGCAATATCATCAGAGAAATGGCCCCATACCACTGAACAGAAAATGCCACATGTGGAGAAATTATTGAGACTCGACAGTATGAAACCAAAACAATAAGCCAGCCAATTTACAGACCGAGGTAGGTTTTGCAGTGGAAATTCTTTAAACAGGGGTACTTTCGTAAGCACAAGGGTACATATGTAAGAAATAAGGTTATTGAAGGCCATGTATGAAACTCAGATTTTGCAGGGTAAATATGCTAATAGATAATTTTGCAGGGGTATATACATATTTTGAATGATTAAATAGTTGTAAAAGGTAGCAGTAAAAAATTCATTAAGAATAGGAAATGAACATGGACCAACTTAAAGAGATAAATCAGGAACACAAACCTGCAAGAGCTGCACCATCCATGGCAAAAGAAAAGCAATCTGTAGTGTCGTCACCATCACCTTCATCAATTTGAAGAAAATATAAGAAAATTGGGCCTTGGGGAACAAAACAACTAGAGAACAAAAAGATCGTAGAAAAGTCCAAACTAAGTTAAAGGGAGGACCTTAGACATGTTGGGAGTTACCTTTGGAGATCGCAGCAGTAGCCAAAGCAAGACAAGATCCAGTTATTAGGCCAAAATAAGAGAGCCCACAAAAATGGAGAAATTTGGAGAACTGAAGAATAAGTGAACCACAGCTTGAAACGATATTCTTTTGACCAATTCTCGATATAAGAGCCTAAAATAACAAATCATACCAGATACTGAATTAATAGCTCTGCGACGTATAAATGAAAAAAAAATCCCAAAAAAGAACAGGAAAGATCTCTTAAGTACTCAACTATGTTCTGTAGTACATATAGACCAAGCATAGCACGAAGCTCCTCTTGTCTCCCTTCCACCTAGTGTCAATCATAAAAGAATAATGCAGCATTAATCAGGCAATTCATAATAGATGCATGTAGAGGTAGATTGCAGTGTATTAGAACCAAACCACTCTGTTGCACATTTCTTGCATAGAATTCCCAATTCTAATTGCTGCCTCGAATAAAATATTTATGGCATCACTGTCTTCCTCATCATGACAATCCGAAGAGATGGCATGCAGAACTTGGAGAATAATGGGGAGGGCTACCTTTACTTGTTCAACATGATGCCTCTGGATTTGAACAAACACTGAAACAATTCAAAATTCATTAGCAAATAAACCAAATAATTCATTCCAATAATTAGGTCAGCAAGAATTTTGAATTTAGGTCACAATACACACTAAGCATGCAATTTACGTTTGTTGAGAATACTATGTTTAATAAGTTAGATTGTCTTACAACATTATCTAAAATTCAATAATAGTTCGTGCAAAGATATATACAATTTGGTATCCGTATCATTGAGTGAGTAGCCAGAAGAACATACCTTTTGCAAGTCCGTCGAAAAGTAGAATGAAGTCCATTGGTTCTTTTGACACTCTAATATGCACATCTAATGCCTGCAAGCATATAAAATATGAATTATTTATATAATGCAATCAACAGAAAGAAGCACATTTTAACCAGAATGATTGAAAGACAAGCATGTGAGCACCACTTGTTCATTCCCTAAACTCCTATACTCTTAAAACTACACTTATATAAGATTGCAATCTATTGACCAAATTGCGAGAATATACCTCGCAGAGGATGGATAGCATGTCACGCGGACTACAGGCGGACACAAGGAATTCAACGATAGTGCCCGCAATTTCTCGACATTTGTCTGATAAAGCTCCATACTTAGCCACCACTTTGGGCAGGTCGAGTGAGAGAGCATCAACAACCATCTGAAGCCATCATATAACAAATCACTTCCACTATTATGCCAACAAGAGCCTTTATTAGAGTTTTTAATCCTCAAATGGATTCCTCCAACTTTTAGAAGCCGAACATTTTGTCTAGCATGCTAGAACCCGATCTAAATGCAAACTTCGAATGAAATGATTACAAACACGAAAAGAAGAACCTGATCAGAAGAAGGAATCGAAAGAAATCGGTGAACCTCAACGAGCAACTCCTCACAAACCCTATCATCTGGAACTACACTCTCTGCGTCGGGTTGCAGCGGATCGGCAGCGGAATTAAGGAGATCGATCACTGCGGCTACGGCCACATCGGAGCCACTGAAGTCGCCGGATTCAACAGCCTAAGCAGAGCGAGGGAGGGTAATGGAGCTAGGGTTTTGAGAACGGCGAATTAGAGCATGGAATAGGGAGAGAAGGGGGATTGTTTAGGGTTTACCTGAGAACAAGCTCGGAGCGCATCGTGGAGGCGAAGGGAGAGAGGAGAGGTGGAGGAGGCGTTGTTGATGTTGATTTGGGTGAGGTCGATTACGGGGTAAGGAGCGGCGGAGTACATCATCGGAGAGGGAGAGAGAGATATAGAGAGAGAGAGAGAGAGAGAGGGAGGGAGAGGGATTTACGGACGAATGAAAGGGAGCGGGAACATCCCTCCAGGCGCTTCTGAAGGAAGCGGTTTTTTTTTTTTTTTTTTTTTTTTTTTTTCAGCTTATCATGAGTTTTCTAACTTTTTGAAAAAACAAAATTTATTTAAAAAATTAAAAAATAATAATAATAATTTTTTTTCATAAATTGTAAAATAATTTCTCTGAAACTAAATAAATAAGACGAAAAAAAAAAAAAAATCGATATATGTCATTCTGAACAGGAAACTTATTTCCACCCGAGTATCCACCTCAACATATAGTAATAAATAAATAAATAAATATAAAAATAAATAAAATCCACTCTTCGTCTCGGCGGTTACTCTCGCCACCACGTCATCATCCAATGGCCGCCCCATTCCCACTCCATCTCCACCACCACCACACCCCTCTCCCCCGACCCCAAAACCCTAACCCTAACCCTAACCCTAAGACCCTCCTCACCCCACGTCGCTCCCTCATCCTCCTCCTCCCCGCCTCCTCCGCCACCGCCTCCCTCTTCCCCTTCCCCTCCTACGCCTCTGACTCCGCCGCCTCCCCCTCCCTCCCCCCCTCCGTCTCCACCTCCCCCGCGGTCACCGACCGCGTCTTCATGGATTTCAGCGTGTGCCCTAGCTACCTCCGCGCCGACCGCCCCCTCGGCGTCGACCTCGCCGCGTGCGCCGACGCCGAGCCCCTCGGCCGCGTCGTCTTCGGCCTCTACGGCCGCCTCCTCCCCGTCACCGCCGCCAACTTCAAGGCCGCGTGCGCCGCCGCCGCCTACCGCGGCACCCTCGTGCACAAGGTCCTCCCGGGCCAGTTCTTCGTCGCCGGGCGCCAGGGCCGCCGCGACAAGGGCGAGGTGCGGCCGCCGCCGGGGCTCGCCAGGAACGTCGAGACCGTCGACCCCAAGGCGTTCCAGCTGAGGCACTCGAGGCCCGGCACGCTCTCCCTGTGCTTGTCCGAGAACGACGACGACGACGAGGTCAAGCTCGATCCCGATTACCACAATGTGGAGTTCCTGGTCACAACCGGGCCGGGGCCGTGTCCGCAGCTCGACGACGAGAACATCGTATTCGGCACCGTGCTTGAAGGTAAGATGTTTGATGTAATGCCTGACTGAGAACTTTTGCACTGAGTAAAATGTGCCGCATTTAACATTGCAACTGCAGGATAGAAATGAATGAAAATAGATGTTTAGATTATGAAAGTTTGTTAATTGGACAAGCACATTGTTGGATAAGCTCTCTATGTTTTCTGCTGGATGATGTTGTTGTTCACATGCAGAGATTATAGTTGATAATGTTCTTAAATGTGCATCGATGCATTGTCGCTCTCTATAATTCTCAATAGAGTAGCTTGTAATTAGTCCTATTTCTTCTATTCCCTCCCTTTTAACTGGTTAGTAATAGATGGAAGATCAGCCCGTTTAGTAGGCGAAATCAGGTTTACTGATCTCGGCATAAAGCCAGCATTATAAGCTCTCATAATTTTCCTGGGCCACTCGTTCTGTCTTGTTGCTTCCTCATAATCTCTAGAAGTGAATTTTGATTCTTATTTGATGAATTCCCTCTTACTTTCTCTCAAAAGTAAATAGTTGTTTATTTGCTGCTCCGCATGCCCATGTTAATTAAACACAATATCTAGTATCTCTTCTTTTCTTCCATCATTTTGTATATATATGCGAATTAGATAATCGATGAAAACGAGAAGTCGAGATAGAAACTTATCATTGAAATAAGCCATGCTTTCTGATTAGCTGATGACTGTAATCATTTAGGATTAAGAAATGTTCAAGTAGAGATGTAAGAATTACTTGTATGTACATCACAAGGGATATCATGTTTTGTCGTTCATTTGCATGTTCTTATTGTTGTTTCCAAGTTGTTTCTCTCTACTCTATGCACAAATACTAGTGCTTATTTTACTATATATTTATTAAAGAGTTTGAATGCAGGGAGATTTTGTTATTTAGCTTTAGTAATGCACAATTCTTTCAGTAGTCATCGATTCTTCAGTTCGATAAACCATCTGCCGGTCTCAAGGCCTCCGTCAGCTAGCGAATTTGAATTTATATCTATTTTGTACGCTTTCTGCGAGTCATTGTTTGCACAAATTAGTTATCAATATCTTAACTTCAATTTCTCATTCAGCTCTACCGACCTTCGTCTGTTGAGCTTCCAAATGTTCAACAAGAATTATAGATTGTGGTTAAGGAGCATCTCCTTTGATAACAAAACAGCATGATACAGCTGCACTCTGCTCCTTTGCTTGGATTTTTAAATCTTTGTAACTGAGTGAATGAAGTAATCATTTTTTCTTGGTTAAAATTGACATTTTCGATTCTGCAATGCATCCTATAGGAAGAAGATTTCACGATTGCAGATGCCGACTTTTTCATAACTGTTTTATTTGTTTCGTTTTTCAGGACTGGATGTTGTTACCACCATAGCTAGCATTCCTACTTACAAGCCTGCTGAGAGGATTCGCCAATTCAATGATTTCGCGGAGTTTATCGGCGACGAGAGAGCTCAAGTGGCCCGCACGATGTGGAATCGGCCGCTGAAAACAGTTTATATCAGCGACTGCGGAGAGCTAAAAGTGACGAAGCCTTCGCTTTCGCCGAGTTTACCATAACATATTAAGAGCAACACTATGAATTCGAATGAGCTATTTTTGTCACTTGTGTGTCATATTTCTTCTGTGCTCTGCTTCTGCAAAAGAGCATGTGTTAATCTCTATAAAGCCCCATTTCTGGTACATAAATCTCAACTTTGAAAATTCCTTTTGGTATCATGCATAGATGTGCGAATCCGGTGTAACAACTATTTTCTCTGGATATAAATAAGAGATGGATTTTTTCGAAATTAAAAGTTTGATCGGGGACTAGAGTGCAATTTACACATTGATCAATCACCGCCGCTCATCTCCTCCGCTAGAGAAACATTCCCGAATCCATGTCACAATAACCAATGATCCGATGACACGTGTCCTAATCTGGCGACTCATTGGCTCCCATCTAACGGTCCACATTGCGCTGGTTCACCACACCATCTCCCCCCTCCCCCCCTCCCTAATTCGCACTACCTTATCACCTCTTTCCCCGTCGCGGTAGAAGCTACTACGCCCCTCGAGCGTAGAAGAATCGAGCGTAGTCGCCTCCTCTCTCTCTCTCTCTCTCCTCTCTAGGGTTTACACACCCTCTCGGCGCCGATTCAGGTACTATAAGCCTCTCGATCTCATTTGCTCGACACTCGATTCGATCCGGAGAGATTTAGGGTTTTGTTGCGGTGTGTCGTCTCGTGGTTTCCGCGAACTTAGTAGTTTATAATCGGTACATCTCCGTTTGGAGTTGTATTGGATGCTTCTATGCCAAAAATGTGTTCCTCTTGGTTTCTGGATGCTCGTAATTCGTTTTATGATTGTATTGTGATGTGTGCGAATGTGTTTTGGGGGAAACCTGATGAGAGATGTTGTTTTAATGTTTCTAGATATAAAGCAGGTGATTCATTGAATTAGGTTAGTGTTATTGTCAACGAGAGTGAAGGGAAATATATTAGAAGTTAAAACGTAAGAATTTGTAGATCAGCTTTTATTCGTACTGGATAAATGGTTCATCAATTCTCATCATGAACAACTTGGATGCTGATTCATTTTTAGGGTTGCCTAAACAGTCCCTGTACTATCCCAATGCTGCGACTTGGTCCACCATTTTCTATCTGAAGTATTAAATATTTTTGTATATGAACTCTCCTCGTATTGCACTATAGTTCCCAACAATTGTTAAAATGGATTTTTTTTTTTTTTTTTTTCATGTTGTTTGATGTAATGTAAATAAACGAGTCATTTAAGAGGAGAAATTACCATTTCACAGAAAAAATAGATTTTTTTTTTTTTGACGGTCTGGGACAAAAATGTAATACATGACGGTTTAGGGACTAAAGCGTTTTTATGAGAAGTAGAGGGACAAAATATAGCTGTACACGGACTAAGGGATTATCTGGACATTTTACTGTTAATTTTCATCAGTGTGCTTTTCTTTTTTGTGTTTGTAGTTGATACTGAAGATTGAAGCTGTCTTGAAGCCATCTGGCCTTCCCAGTCAAAAGCAGTCTGATGTCAATCATACAGTGTGGACTTACATCTGTACCTCAATTGGGAGCACAACCTCGACTGGTATTGGCATATGCATCACCAAGAACGAAGGCATGTTGTTGTGCTAAGAACTTAGTGACATCCCACAAAAGGTGAGTGCATTCTTTTCACTTTTTGCTGCAGAAGGAATCATCATATTAAGTATGCATATATCAGGAAATCAGATCTGTTTATCACTCTCTTATATAGTTTGTTTGATCTTAGTAACCGATGAATTAGTAAATCTGTAACAGCTTAGTTTTTATGCTAGCATTTTGGTGGCTGTATGCAAATGCAGATGCTGCAATTTAGATACTTAAAATCGATACCATAGGCTTTATGTTTGTCAACTGAATCGCATTTTGAATCAGTAAATTATGCACCAAAGACTTCTCTTCTTCTTTTTCTTTTTTATTAATCCACAATATACATTGAGTCATTTCTCATAATTTTGGAAACATGTAGAATTACAAATTTATTGTGCTGCCCTTGGATTGGCTCCCATGTCTGCTTGCTTGGATAGAATATAATGAAATTAGTATCATTATAAAGAAATTAGAAATCCACCTAAATTCTATTTGTCTTAGTTGTTTTCCCCCTTTCAATATTATGATAAACTTAAAGTTTGTTAGAATTTTGTTTGTTTGAAATTATTATGGATATGACTTTTAAATGCTCTAAATGGATGACCTAGCTGATTGGCACTTAAAACTTTTTGCTGTCTTTGGTTGAAGAACTAATATGGAATACAAGGTTATGTCATTGTTATCCTATTAGAGAGTATTTATATCAAAAATATGAAGGGCAGCTGGCTTTGAGAAATAAAGAAATGCCTTTATTTTGGTTGCTAGCTCCAAAGAAATGATGGAAATGCATTATCTTAGCTTTTATCCCTTCTTATAATCATGGTTATATTATTAATAAATGCTTTGATTTTTTTTCCCCATGAAGCATTACTTTTCAAAAGAAAAAAGGCCTCAGTAATTGCTGTTTATGTGCAGTACTAGCGTCAGAGAGAAATGTTTGGCATCATCAAATGCAAGTTTCTTCAATCAAGTGCCTTCATCTTCTCTACTTAACCTTGTAGCATCACCAAACTTTCGCCAGTGTAGGTGTTCACGACTTGTTGTCAGAGCTGATGCTGTAAGTGCCATATGATTTCTAGTTTCTTGTTAGAATTACTTATATTTCAATATAACGAACTGATGATGCTGCTTCTCTTGCTCCAAGTAATTATTTGGTTTTATGACTCAGCTGCTCTGTGAATTTTTCATTTCACAGGATTATTATTCCATCCTCGGTGTGTCCAAAAATGCTAGTAAATCTGAAATTAAGAGTGGTGAGTAACCTATCATATACATGTCTGCAGACTAAGTTGACATTATCTCCACTACTGGTGCATTTCTTTCTTAGAAATCATACTAGCATTACGAGTTTTGCATCTTAAAATTTTGCTGAATTACGACATATATCTGTATATTGCTTTGTGTCTCTATCTGATCTCTGTTTTTCTTTTCCAAGTATTTTTCTATTGTCACGTATTGACATACTTGTTTGCTATCTTTCATGTTCATGGAGTTGTTTGTTCTGTTGTGCAGCTTATCGGAAACTTGCTAGGAGTTACCATCCCGACGTGAACAAGTGAGTACATCTGTTACTTAAATAAGAATAATCCTATTATCGATCGATAAATACAGTTGGTCATTTCCAAGGTTATTTTGGCCTTTAGAAACAATGATTATTGGTGAATATTCTTCATGCTGATCTTTTATCTGATATATTCTTTTTTATCATTTAAAATTCACGCCAGGAATTTTTACTTTCATGCTAAGGTCATATTTGTTTGCTTTAAATAAAGAATAGCTAAGAATATTTTTTTAGGATATTGGTAGCATGAAATTAATTTCTGCTTTGAGAAGCTGTTTTCATCTTAGATGTGTGTATTCAGAGAAATCTAGGAGAGTTGGAATAATTGAAAATTCTTATCTGAAGAACTGGTTTTGCATCAGAACAAGCTGGCAATATGAGATCATTGTTCGCCTTCTAAGATTTCTTTTTTTAAAAAAAGTGAAGCAAAAATCACCGTGGGAGTCAAAGATAGCATTGAAGAATGATAGTTTACTGGTTTTGTAAGATATTGATTCATAAAACATTGATTAATGCTTCTCTGCTCTAACAAGAAGGTCCTAGAGTTTGGATTGTGGAAATCCTTACATTTAATTATTAACGGAGCTGTTTCCACAGAGAACCATTGTGCTCTTTCTGTAAATCTTGAAAAAAGCCTTGGTTTCCCCGTAGGACGAGAAAAAAAAGAAGAAAAAAGACAAATGGCTATTTGATGAATGTATTTTGGGGTGGGTGGGTGGGTGGGTGGGTGTGCGCACGCTTCTCATTGGTGCTAATATTATAGCTGATTTCTTTTAGTTATCTTTAGTGCTAATTTCTTTTAAGCGACTGTAGTACGTCCTTCTTGATCTGTATTGTTGGTGAACTAGTTTTGTTTACAAGCTAATCAGCAAATTGGGAGTCATGACTTGACTCTTTTTTTGTATTTTCTGCTTTAGGGAACCTGAAGCAGAAAAAAAATTCAAGGAGATCAGTAACGCATATGAGGTTATGATTCGGGCACGGTTACTTTATACTTGGTAGCAGGATCCATTTGTCTCACCGATGTTCCTTAACATCTTTTCTTATTCAGGTCTTATCTGATGATGAGAAGCGATCCATATACGATAGGTATGGAGAAGCTGGTCTAAAAGGCGCGGGCATGGGCACGGGAGTAAGTCAACACTGATGAGCTATTTACAATGTTCAAATTTAAACACATCTCTGCACTTTTTAACTTCTCTCTTTACTTGGCTTTATTGTTCAAACTTCAATTTTTTAGGATTTTAGCAACCCATTCGATCTTTTCGAATCATTGTTCGAAGGGATGGGTGGGATGGGCGGGATGGGAGGAAGTCGGGCAGCTCGCAACCGTCCGATCCAGGGCGATGACGAGAGCTACAATCTCGTCTTAAATTTCAAAGAAGCAGTCTTTGGCGTGGAGAAAGAAATTGAGATCACTCGTTTGGAGACCTGCGGGACCTGTGATGGGTCGGGAGCAAAACCCGGTACAAGCCCCACCAAGTGCTCCACCTGCGGGGGCCAGGGCCAGGTCATCTCCTCCGCGCGAACCCCGCTCGGTGTCTTCCAACAAGTCTCCACCTGCTCAACATGTGACGGCACTGGAGAGTTCTCCACCCCCTGTAGCACATGCGGAGGTGATGCCCGCGTCAGGAGGAGTAAGAGGATTAGCCTGAAAGTTCCCGCCGGAGTAGACTCCGGAAGCAGGCTAAGGGTTAGGTCGGAAGGGAATGCAGGAAGACGAGGGGGCCCGCCGGGCGATCTTTATGTCTTCATCGAGGTTTTATCAGATGCTGTCCTAAAGAGGGATGGAACCAACATCCTTTACACGTGCAAGGTTTCATATATCGACGCAATTCTTGGGACGACAATAAAGGTCCCCACGGTGGACGGGACGGTCGATTTGAAAATACCTGCGGGGACACAACCAGGAACGACACTGGTGATGGCGAAGAAGGGAGTGCCGTTTCTCGGGAAGCCGAACGTGAGGGGCGATCAGTTGGTGAGAGTCCAGGTGGAGATTCCGAAGAGATTGAGCGGCGAGGAGAGGAAGCTGATCGAAGAGCTCGCCGACCTCAACAAGGCCAAAACACCAAACAACAGGAGATAGTGGAGCGCCGATGACTGATGTGGTATTTTAGATTTTAATGAATAGAATGGATGTTTTATTTATAGTATAGGTTATTTATACGATAATTTTTGCTCGAAGAGTTGAAGAGAGTAGACAATGGAGAGTTGTTTGTTGTAAACTATTCGCGATGATGTCTTTGAATCCTATGCCATTCGTAGATTGTCCAGTGCAGAGATTTCTTGATAAAGAGAATAGCTTTGTTTGTGAACTTGTCAATTATTTGAAATTTTGACTCATGTAATGCAAGAATTGTCGTTTTTTGGTGTGATTTATTTCGAGCAGTTTTTTTAAAATATATATATATATATATTATGGAGGCTTTTATTAGAGAAATTCATGAGTGTTTGTGAAGAACTAATTCAAAGACAATTTTGCGCCACACACTTTCGAAATCCGAATGATGAAAAGTGATTAACATTTGTGAATCACTTTGATGTTTCCACAATATATTTACTGCCTAAAAGTAGAAACAAGAAATCATTCACAAGAAATCTGAATGATGAAAAGAGATTAAAATTTGTGAATCACTTTGATGCTTCCATGGTATATTTACTACCTAAAAGTTGAAATAATTCTAGCTAGTAGTTGAAATTTGGTGATGTCAAGTGGCTTTTAGTCAGTTTTGCTATAAATTTTAAGTAAAATTGTTGATGCTGGCCTGCAGGCCTGGCATGCAGGCTCTCTTAACGTCCCCCCGACACCACACACGCATTCAAAAATATGCACACACGGTGGTTGAACTGCCGACCTCAGAGATATCCCGCAATGTGCACACCACTAGCACTAGCCGGTGGGTGGACACATGATTTTCATTGAGAGAGAGAGAGAGAGGGAGACACAAAAAGACGGCTAATTATTGAATTCAATCAAATCAGATAATTATATCAGAATGTAATAATTGAATTTCAACATCGCTCGTATACAGTCGAAACAACTAATCTTGAATACCAAATGGAGTATTCGAACGCTGCTAGAGTATACCGTAATTAACTTATGTATTTTACGGAGCAAGCTTTGTCCACCAAATTTCAGATGTGATATCCAAAACTCTATTGTAAAATGGAGGGCTTCACTATTAAACATCCAAAATTTGAATTTCAGCACTTTTACTTAAATTATATTCAAACTTTAAAATTCATGTACCACACTTTTATAAGAATCTTCTTAAGGCTGCCACAAACCTCACTCTTATATGCACCTTTCCCTTTACTCCAGGGCATGTGCTAAGACAAGTACAGTGCCTTTGTCTTTGTCTTAAAGGGATCTGTCCTTTGTTAAGTGGGTTGGGAAATAGGAGGTTCTTCCATCATTCTCCTGTACTTCAATAATGAAATACACACATATATATATATATATATATATATATATATATATATATATATATATATGAGAAGTGCTAGGTGTACACTTCAAATGGGATGTATATCCTACACCCATCCCATCTTGGGGTGGGTATTCATCCACTCGTCACATCATGTGACGAGTGAAATTCACCCACCCCTAGGATGGGGTGGGTGTAAGATATACACCCCATTTGAAATGTAAATCTAGCATTTTCCTATATATATATATATATATATATATATATATATATATATAGAGCAATGCTACATGTACACCCCGAAGGGGTGTATATCATACACCTCCACCATTTTAATGGTGGCGATATCTTTTACGGGTCACATCGATTGACCCATCATCACACCCCACCCATTGGATGGGTGGGGTGTGTGATATACACCCCGAAATGGGTGTACAAGTATCATTTCCCATATATATATATATATATATATATATATATATATCATATAAAGAGCAATGCTACATGTACACCCCGAAGGGGTGTATATCATACACCTCCACTATTTTAATGGTGGCGATATTTTTTACGGGTCACATCGATTGACCCATCATCACACCTCACCCATTGAATGGGTAGGATGTGTGATATACATCCCGTTTTGAGTGTACAAGTATCATTTCCCATATATAAAAGATATATACATAGAGAGAGACCACTTTGTAAAAAGTATTAATTAAAGAGGATGTGGACAATTGGAGGAAGAGCTTGGTTCAATCCACATGTCCCTTCAGAAGTAACGCCACATTGGAGCAAACTCCAATGTACATTGACATGACAACGTGCATCAAAGTATTTTATAGATAGATAGATATATAAAAGGAGAGAGAATAAAAAGGAGAAAAAAAAAAAAAAGTTGTGAGGGGTTGGAAAAAGAAGAAGAAGAATAAAAAAAAAAAAAGCCAAATTTTATTGGAGTTATCCACATGTCCTAACGCAGATGACAAATTGATATATAAAATTTTTATTTATTTTATATTTTTAACTTAATTTTTTTTAAAAAAAAATTAAACAGATAGTATATTATATTATTTTTCTCTTAATATATATAAAAATAAATAAAATAGATAGCATACTATATTTTTCTAAAAAAATGTATATATAGAGAGAGATAGAGTTTATATACTTTTAAAAGCACAAATTAATTCATACTTGTAAATTTTTTCTCATAAAATTTGTATTGGAATCCGTGTTATTATAAAGACAATTAAAAAGAGGGAGAGAGAGAAAGTACAATTGCATAAATTTCAATACAAATTGTATGATGAAAAATTCATAAGTATGGATGAGCTTATACTTTTAAAAGTATATAAGTCCTACTATATATATATATATATATATATATATATATATATATATATAGAGAGAGAGAGAGAGAGAGAGAGAGAGAGAGAGAGAATTTATATATTTTCAAAAGTACAAGTCCAACTATACTTGTGAATTTTTTACCATTAAATTTATATTAAAATTTGTGTTATTGTAAAGTCAATTAAAAAGAAAAAAATGAAACAATATAATAGCACGGAGCTCAATACAAATTCATAGATAAAAAATTCACAAATATAATTAAACTTGTATTTTTAAAAATATATAAACTCTATTATATATATATATATATATATATATATATATATATATATATATATATATAGAGAGAGAGAGAGAGAGAGAGAGAGAGAGAGAGAGAGAGAGAGAGAGAGAGAGTGTGTGTGTGTGTTGATACATCATGAGTTGTGGTGATGATAGGAATTTATGTATCCATTACTACTTGTGGTTCATGGTCATGCCATATTTAGAAATTAAGTATAACAATGTTTTCATTTTATAAACTCTAATTAGCATTTGGTGTGTACTTGCATGATAGCAAAATAATTTTGCTATTAATCATAATTATTTTCTTATTTTCAATGCTCGGAATATTAAAAAATACGAAAAAGTTGAAACAAACTAAATAATAATTTTATTTTATTTTTTAATTGACAATTGATTATGGGACCATCCTTCCAAATGATATGAACAGCTCATTTGCTGGAATTTTTTTTGTATAAAGGATTGTAAAATATTCGTCTCTTAAATTCGATTTATACTTTGAATTAGTAAAAATTGTGCGAAATTATAACAATTTAATAAAATTCAAATTTTAAAAATAATTTTTTAATATATATATATATATATATATATATATATATATATATATATATATATATATATATATATATATAAGTAAAATTTGATAATAAGATGGTAATAATAGACATTTCTTATAAAAGAATAGTATTCTCCTCTGACACGTGGCACGATGTGGGTGGCAGGAGCGTGCCACGTAGGCTATGGCAAATGCCTCACGAAACCTCGGCACCAATAATTGGATGCTTTGGATAAAAAAGGCTGCAATTGGATTCCCCTCCAAATAATGCCCTCACAATTTTACCAAATTGATTTATTCCACATTTAAAAACATTTTAGTTAAAACTTTGTGTACAATTTATAATTTTTACACACATGATTAATTCAAAATAATTTCGTCGAAGCAGATCGAGGAATTATTTTGTACATAATATCATTACATAAAATTTACCTTATTTGAACCAGCAGAGATAGATTTCGTAGCCATCTCTGTTAGTGATTATACTATTCCGATAAAAAGCCTATTTTATTTTATCAGAGTTTCTAAATGTGCGGATGGAAAGAGACAAAAGTATAGTTCATCTTGAAGAATTTTGGCCTCAGGATAATCACGTGAATAGACTATGAGGTGGTGGTTGTCTGTTTCTGTCTCGCTCTCTTATCATCTGAGTTCAAATATATTTCGCGGAACAATTTTCATAACAAAATTACTTTCCAGTAAAAGAAGTGTTTGTCATTAGACATCTCCTCTTGTAGGCAAAAATATCTGGAGATGCCATTTCTCAATTTTTACAAATTAAGTGATATTACTCAAATAAAATAAATATTTTATCAAATTTATTGATAAAATTATCAAACTTCTTAATTTTAAGATTAACGGTGTTTTTTGTGGCCTTAACACCTAACAGCTCATAAAGAAATCTTAAAATCCAAAGCATTAAATACTAGTAAAGTATAAATTAAAAATTTATTAAAATTGAGAGGACCAAATCATACATTTTTATTTATAAATTATGAGTAATAATACAAATACGCTCTAAATGAGATATATGATGCATACCCCATTGATCTAAGGGTGAAAATTTTTTCACCAGTCATACTGATGTGACTAGTAAAACATACCTCATTTAAAATAGGTAGTAACACTATTATACACCACTGATAAGTTGGGGGTATTTTAGTCAATCTATATTTTCAATTTTGACTGCAGGCTGAGTAAGAGTCATTATCTGGTGTAGTGATTTTTATTCTAGGAGTTTCGAAATAGCGAAATTCTAATTCTGCACATATATATTTACAGAATTTGATCCTCCGATTGGATTTTCGCTAGGGCTGTAAATAGATCGGAATTGGTAGAGTTTCCGTTTCGTATGGAACAGTAAGTGGGGTAAAAAATAAAGAGCAAATTAATTCGTTCATATATGTTAAGACAATAGAGCAATAGTTGGAGAAACATTCATTCTTTTAATCCGTTTCGATCGGTCAAAAATTCGCTTTCATTCCCACCACATCAAACGAAGCACTTTGTGAGAGCAAAAAATATAATAAAAATAAATATGCACCAAATTCGCCTCGACCCACTAAGAAAAAGAAGTCGGAAGTGGTGGATTCCTCGCTCCCTCATATTTATCATGCTTGCAGTCCCAATAATTTAAAATTTATGTCAAATCGGTCAATTCAATCGATCGAATCATGACCTAATATATAAAGCAGTTTGGTTTAATTCTTAAATCAGATAAATTAAAAAACTATTTTGAACAATTCAAGCCGGCGGTTCAATCATCGAACTGGTGAACCAATCTGATTATAATTAAATTAGTCAAAATTTTCTATTAAATTATATTAAAATCAACTCAAGTGGTTTTATTTTTTATTAGCACATATTACTCTTATATAAAAGTGAAACTCGAAAATCTATATCAACTAAATTTGATCTAAAAATTAATATTTCATCAGTACATAAATTTGTATATAATGAAATTAAAATAATAATTAAATATTTATAATATTCTACTAACGTGGTGGTTGTTGATTCAACGAGTGATTGATCCATTAATTAAATTAATAATTTTTGAACAAGTGATATTTTTAGATCACTGTTTGATTGATTTTTAAAACATTATGTATTTCTAGTTAATGCGATGAGTGTCACATATTAAAAATAAATAAATAAATAAATAAATCGAATAATTACTCTTGAGTAAGAGGGCGGGGACCGCAGCTATCAGCACGGCACGTGGCGCAATCAGAACCGTACGATAAGCGCATGGGACCAGTAATTGGATAGAAACGCAGCACGGGGGACCACGCCACTTTCGCAGATGAGTCCCCCAAAAACTTAGTGGTCCTCCTATTTTATTTTTCCCCTAACGCCGTTACAGTAACCTTTTACTCAAATTTCAATTGAGTCCCTTATTTTCAATTATTGCAATTAGGTCATTTTCCTAACCTTTTACCCGAGTTTCAATTACGTCCCTTATCTTCTAACTGTTTGCGATTACGTCATTAAGTTTTGGAAAATACTTTTTCTACCTTCAAAATCAGATTTACATCTTACACTTTATTTATTTTTAGATGAAATAAAATTTACTGATCATTTTAAAATGACCAGTAAAAAAGTCTCCATTCTAGAAAACCGAAATTAGATGTACGAATAGTATTGCTTTTAACTTTTTATCCGATTATCAATCGAGTCAATTTCGTCTACATCTCTGTCACGAGCCGAAAATAAATAATTATTTATATAAAAAGCACGATATATAAAATGAGCATATCTAAGAAGAATAATAATAATAATAATAATAATAATAATAATAATAATAGTGTAAGATGGAAAATTATTTTCTAGTACTAATCACTAAGTTAAAGAGTTAAAAGATGAGGTGGCTAAAATTAAAATTTTTAATGATTGAATAATAAATTTAAAATATTTTATACGGTTGGTAATAATAATTCAAACTTAATCTAAAAGTTAGTTTAAAATAAAATTTATCTAAATTATATTTAACAATTTATTTGTAATTATCTAGATTTGTGATTTGTTATGATTTGATAGTTATATATATCTAGCCATGGTAATTAGATGAAGAAGGACCACAATAGATATGGATATCGTTGAGGGTGTAATTGAATATTTCTTATTGATAAAATATTAGTTCTTCTTCAATGTCTTTTCTCCATATTATATATTATTGTATTTTAGAATTGATGATTCTGAGTTACATAATCGTAATTGGTACACTTCCAACAATTAGTATCAGAGCCAGAAAGTATAAGACGGAGCCGGAAAAGTATCGAACGAATTCTAAACCAGACGACAACATATTTGGAAATAATACAGAACTAATGTACCATATAGCCAAGCGACTCGTAGCAGATTGAAGAAGGTAACATCCAGGTGAAACCGAAGCAAAAAAATTGTTTCGAAGAAGTTGGCCTCCGCACAACACACGAGAGAAGTTGGTTGTGACGCTTGACGAAAAGAGAGGGAGGAGAGCCTGTGAAGAGATAAAAAAACTTGTCCAAATAGCCAGTGAGGTTAGACAAGCAAACCGAAGTACAAAAAACTCGGTAAGATCTCGATGAAATAAGAACGTTATCTGAACAAGAAAGTACAAATTTGGAACTCAGTTTTAATTTTTCTAGTTTTGTTATGGATTGAGATTGGTTTATTCAACCTAGTTTATCAAAGTTCGATGGAACGAACTTTAAACGATAGAAAATCATCATTCGATGTTTTTAGATTTCCAAGATTTGTAGGATGTGGTAGAGAATAAAAATTATGAAAGAAAATTTGATAAAGAAGAATTTGAAAAGAGAGGCAGAAGAGTTTTGTCATATATTTTTTAAGCAGCGGAATTATCGTTGTTTGAAAAAATTTCAACTATAAAAACGGCACGAAAAATATGGAAAAATCTTAGTAAAAATTGGAGAAGATTTGCAAGAACAGAATGAAATTCAAGAAAAAAAAAGAAATTAAATCCAACGGTGAAGACATGGAAATCTCAGTTTATGACGAAATTTGGAAAGAAAATCCTAATCAAGAATACACAGAAGATTTGATTTACGAAAAATATACCGATATCAAAACGGTGAGGTCCAGACCGACGAAAAAATTCACAATAATAATATAAGTAAAAGATTTTCTTGCAATGAAATAATTACCGATCAAGTCAAAAAGATAGTTGATTCTTTTTCAAATATTATTGAAGAAATATTCATACGTCATAATGTGGATAAAGAAAAGAATGAGGCGGACAAAAATATAAAATTTAAAATAAGTAGTTTTGGTATGATGCAAAGCGCACACATTGAAATTAGTAAATCCAAAATATCAGATCCAAATTTTTGAATAAAAATGTTAGTATTTAATTACACGTGGCAAAAAATTTTATGCTACGCAACTCGAATACTACAACAAAAAAATTTGCAACTTGAGGATGAAGTTTGATGAAGTTTGAATTAAGGAAGATTTGCAACCGGAAGATGAAGTTTGAATTAAGGGAAGATATTGGAAATAGTAATCCAAACTTAATCTAAAAGTTAGTTTGAGATAGAGTTTATCCAAATAGTATTTAATAGTTTATTTGTAATTATCTAGATTTGTGATTTGTTATGATTTGATAGCTGATATGGTAATTAGATAAAGAATAACCACAATAGACATGACCCAATATTATTGATGATGTAATTGAATATTTTTATTGATAAAGTATTAGTTCTTCTTCATATTATTTATTTTAGAATTGATAATTCTGAATTATATAATCGGTATCAGCGTGAATACTATTTCTAACCATTGATATTAAAGATCTTTTACGCTTCCAACACATATGTCACGTAATTGTCATATGCGTACAAAATTTAATTGATACCAAAATAATCTAAAAATAATGTAATGTACAATGATCAATGATGATACAGTATCGTGCACCTGCTTCACGTGCTGAAGCCTTAAAAGCCTCACAAGTAAAGATTCTAAACAAAGTGACCTCCCTCAACTATATGCTGTTTCAAATTCGTCCTTTTTCTTTTTTGAATAACACTTCTTTGAATTGAGAATTTGTTATATATATAATTAGCTTGAATATGACTTTCAGTTTAATTGATTTTTTTTTTTAAAAAAAAATCATATTTTTGTATTTATTTTATTAATTATTTATTAGGATGTTTTGAAAACGTGATTTAGGGACGAATTTAAATTATCGTAAATCAAGCAAAGAAAATAAATATTTACGGTCAAAATCAGTTTGGCATTTTTCATTTTCTGTGAAACAAACAAGTCCTAATCAAATACTTTTCAATGAGCAGAAGGAATCGTCATCATCGACGGTAGCAAAATAAAATTACTAATAAATTGACCAATGAATAGTAAACTCATTGACAATTTCAACGGAAGTGAGTTTCACGATTTAATTTTAACAATTTTTTTTTTTATTATTACTACTGATTTAGCAATCAAGTAATTAAATAAAATGAGAAAAAAAAAAAAAAAAAAAAAAAAAGCTGTGGAAAATATTAACGGGTCGGTTAACGACAGGGTTAACGGTATAGGGTTAGGTTGCAAAGTAGGCCACAATGCCATCACAGTAATAATAGCGGTGGTAGTTTGGGGGACCACCAACTAAGAAGAGGAGAGAGAAAGAAGAGAGAGAAAGCGCGCGCGCGAAGAGAAGTGGGAGCGTGCCCACCCAAGTTCCCGCCAGAAATTTATTTGCCTGCACCCGGTGTATGTTCACACTCCTAAAATTATTCATAGAAAATAAAAATTTGTGTGTTATTATAAAAATTATTTGAGCCGTTAAAAATACGTAATTAATTCACTGAAAACGTACGAATACAGTATTTGCGGGTCTCGATCGTAACTCAACTTAATGAAATTTTACGTGAGTTGGCCCAATATAATCTTTCGTCACATGGCAGAATAATCGAAATATTATATATTTTATATTAAGAATAAAAAATTTCTTACTAACTTATTAAAACATGTATTGAGAAGTTGTTAAGAATTAATATATTCTTATTAATAAATCACTGATAATTTTCATCAGATTTTGACTTCTTTTTTTTCTTTTTAACATACGATGATAATCTTGGATTCATATTATCTTAAAATTATTTAATGATTTTACTATTGATTTGAATTGAATGGTAATAATTTGAACATTTTTAATAAAAAATTATCAAAATATTAAAAATTATAAATCAAAACTAATCCTAATAGTTATATTAAGAATTATGCTTGTGAGCTTGACCACGATAAAAAATCTCAAAGGAATAAGATGAAAGAAAAAACGAATATGAAAATAATCTTTTACCTGCATTCTAAATACTCCCAACTAAACTATTATTTTTTGAGTGTTTCAATATATAAATTCTAAATTAATTCTATTGAGTTGTATAAGAAAATAAAAGGTATAATAAAATATAATATAATAATTTTTAATGTTGAAATAGCAGTTTTTTTTAGTTTGTATAATAAATTTTTTTTTAATAGATTATTATTATATTTTTATAAAATAAGGATAGATTTTTTTTTGGGAAATGATACTTGTACACCCAAAACGGGGTGTATATCACACACCCCACCCATCCAATGGGTGGGGTGTGATGATGGGTCAATCGATGTGACCCGTAAAAGATATCGCCACCATTAAAATGGTGGAGGTGTATGATATACACCCTTTCGGGGTGTACATGTAGCATTGCTCTTTTTTTTTACAAGAGAAAGAATTAAAATAAGAATATATGTATGAATAATTCCTTCATTGTTATTATTACGTTTTTTAAAATATTTAATTTATAGATATAAATAATAGTTTTTTAATATAAGAATATATATATATATATATATATATATATATATATATATATATATATATATATATATATATATATATATATATATATATATATATATATATATGAATGAGTAGACCCGGTGCACGAAATTTTTTTTTTTTTTTTTCGTTCATAACACCTGTTTTGCTAATAAAAAAAGTCAAAACCTGTGGGGCCCACCCTCCCAATTCACGCCCACGTGTACCTCTCCCATTGGCTCCTTCACCCGGCGTGCTCCAAAACTCCGGGCCCCACCTCAGTGGTCCACGCCTCCTACTGTCGCCACGTGTCCCCTCGACCTGTCTCTAGCATCACGCCCTTCACTTCGCGCTCTTTTTCTCCCCCCCTCCTCCTATTATCACACCCCGTTAATTACCACGAACGCTCACAGGCTCACAGCTAGGTAAAAATTTGTGCAGACCCCCTCGAGTACGTGAAACTTTGAGATCGGTCCCTAAACTTTTATTTTCCCATCACGAGTCAACTAGTCAAGGTCCCTTGATTTTTTCAAAACCGCTTATTTAAGTAAAAAAAATTGAAAACTTTATCAAACTATTGGTGATTTTCACTAAATTTAATAATTTTAATAATATTTTATAGTTGAAGAATATATATTATTAGAGCAAGTAACGCTATTCATACACTTTTTTTTTTTCTTTTTTTTTTTTAAAGGAGTTAGCGCGAATTGTTGTAATAAAAGGGGGTGTGTTTAGTGTAAACCGCCCGGTACACCCAACTAACGCGTGGAGATATTGTTTGGAAAACCATTTGTTGGATTCTTTATTAATCATTAATAAGAGAGAGAGAGAGAGAGAGAAAAAATAATTATTAAATTGCGTGATAAAACGTAATTAGAAATAAAGAAATAGTTAATGACAATTGCAACTAACACCAACTAATGGTCTCTTTCGTTCTCTTTGGCCTTATACTTTAACCCTCCTCCTATCTCTCTCTCCCTCTCTCTTTCTCTCTCCAAAATCGAGCTTAAATTGGGTGGTCTCCGTGAATTGGGGATAAGGGGAGAGGGAGAGGGAGAGGGAGAGGGGGGAGGGGGAGGGGGAGGTGAGGGTATGGCGTACCATGGCCATGGTCACCACCTCTCGCACGAGATGGGGATGCAGACGCAGTACGCCGAGGACAACGCGGCGGTGCTCAGAACCGCGGCGGCGGCGGCAGTGGTTGCCGAGGGTGGGGTCGGTGGGGGGCCAGCGTGGCTCAACAGCGCGATACTGCGCCAGCAGGGAGCGGCGCAGCACGGGTACGTGGACGGGAGCTTCCTCCACCTCCAGACGAGCTCTGACTCGTCCGCGGCGGCGCCTGCGGCCGCCGCCGGAGGCGGCGGCGCCGTGCAGTGGCTCCCCCGCCCGGCGATCTTGCAGCGGAACGGGAGCGGCGGAGGAGGAGGAGGGTCCGATGTGGCCTTAGCGGGGGAGACGATGATGTCGGCGTCGGGGATCTCCGCCGATCCGGGGAGTAGCCACGGCGGAGGGGAGGAGATCGGGGAGGGCGACGCGGCGGCGGGGAGCGGCGGGGGGGAGGGGATTGGAGGCGGAGTGGTGGTGGGGGGAGGGGAAGGGACGTGGCAGAGCGCGCGTTACAAGGCGGAGATCCTGACGCACCCGCTGTACGAGCAGCTGCTCTCGGCTCACGTGGCGTGCCTCCGGATCGCCACGCCGGTCGACCAGCTCCCGAGGATCGACGCCCAGCTCGCGCAGTCGCAGCACGTCGTCGCCAAGTACTCGGTGCTCAACGGGGGAGGCGCCGCCGCTCACATGCCCGGCGACGACAAGGAGCTCGACCAGTTCATGGTGAATTCCCCTCTATCCCCTCTCTTTTCGCCTCTCTCTCTCTCTATATATATATATTCATCTATAGAACTGGGGAATTGTTTAAGGTGTGGACTCTGTTTATTGAATTCCTAAAGGAATTCGAGTTGTGGTGATATGTTTTTTATTTTAAGGATTCAATTATTACTGGATAGTAAGGTTTTTTACCAAGAAGAAAAACAAACAAACATTCCAACTTAATAATAGGTAATAGAGAGTTGCTACACTACGCTATGTTTGTTTTGCATATAATTGTGAACCAAATTTTGGAACATGCTAAAGTATTATTTATTTATGATTTTTGGGTGTGAAGCAACTACTTTGGTAGAAGGAAAAGTTAACTCTGGGTGGAAGATTGATGATTACTTTGGTTCATTATATGCCTGATAAGATGTTTTTTATCTTCTTTTTTTTTTCTTTTCTTTACTTTTTGATGTGGGAAAGCTTTACTGTGTAAAATAAAGTAAGTGGTTAACCTTCTAACGGATAGTGCATGTCAATAGATATATCTAGTTCCATAGTTGGAGAGGTGACAAGAGTGCAAACTCTCTCTCTTACTGATGAAGTTTAATTAAAGATGATCTTTTTGTCTTCTCGTTTGTATTTGTATTTCGAAATACAGAAGAAAGATCCGACATGATTTTGAGTGTGTGGAAGATGCTAAAGGTTGGGATTTTGTATGCCGGAGCAGTACTCGCGAAAGTTGCTCTGTTTCTTTTCATTGTATTTTGACAGTTGAGCCTAGTTCAGTTTATTAGGTTAATTGCACTGTTAATCCTTCATCTACATGCTAAGTTTCACTTTATATCGAACACCTTGAGCTCATGTATGTGCGTTATTTTAGTCCTTCCCATCTAGCCCTAGTAGTGGGAACCCCCTCCCACGGAAATCCCAACTTAGCTGAGTTGGCAGCTAATCGGTGATCTTAGTCTCTCAAATGGGAGTTTTAATTTAAAGGAGTATTATCCCAAAATCTGTCTGATCATGTGATTTGGGGGGTTGAATGCCTAGGTTTGAAGGTGGAGGGCTAAAGTGAAATTTCTTAGAAAATATCTAATTTTTATTGTTTTATTTGAAGTCACAATGTATTTAATCATATCTTTCACTCTTATGATTTCACTTGTTTTAGTCCAAGGCAAACCAATAAAAAAGGACCAACGTGAGATTGCAGAAATAACGGCCGTTAATTATTATCTAAACAGCCGTTAGGGAACAATCTAATTCTTTGGTCTATGATGCCTTAAGTAGTGATTTTAATTCTGCCCCCAAAACATTAATACTTAAAGTAGTAACCATTTTTAGAATTGCATCAACGATAATGTACAGATCACGGTTCTAACTCCTGAATTCTGAACCTGCCATGGGAATCCCTCTCATTTCTTTTCTAGGAGCTATGCTGTTTTGTAATTGCCATTCATGATATAACGCGCTCTTTCAATTAGGCAAGATCTTTCCTTATCAAAATTATGATTTCAAATTGAATATTACTGTAGTTGTTGTGGCTTAAAGCAAACGCCGATACAACTTGTTTGATGTTACCCTGTGGTTGTTCCATTCAATGTGAATAGCTCATGCAATAGAGAACTCAATTCATGCCAGAAACTGGGATATCAAGAACATTTGGTGGCATTCATGGCTTCAGATTCTCTTTCCTCCTATAAAATAGTTTTACCTTCTTCTTTGCTTAACCAGTATAATCCACTAGTTTAAGTCAATCCGTATTACATGGGCTCAACTTCCTAATATTGAAATATAATCTAATACTATATTTCATTGTTGGAAAAACGCATCGTCAAACTAGGATCATGCTTTTCTAGGACGGAAGTTGAGTGAGACTAATTGAACAGCATAATGTTGAACCATTTTGTGTAATATTAGACCCTTTTAGAGCTATTTGTCATGTCCTTTGTTTCTTAGACCTGTTGGTGGTAATGTGAGAGAAAGATTTGTTATTTATTTTGTTGTGGACTTCGGACTTAGGCAGCTGATTATAGCCCATTACGAGATCCTAATAATCATGATTTTTTTTTCCTATCCCAAAAGAGATTTTTAATGATAGTGCATTCGAGCTACGAAGTTATTCACTATATTCCGAGAAAAAGGACGGCAGGGTGTATAAATTATACAGTTATTATAGTATCTTTTCATTCTCACCGTCAACCAATTACCACCTATCCCTTTAGTAATAGAGGGTATATATCCTGATTGAACTGTCAACGGAGCTCTTTTGGGTGAGCAATAAAAGTTGTCTAGGCCTCCCAGAAATTCTTCTAATTCTTCTACTTTGTTAGGATTTTTGTAGTATTTCTCTAATATACGTCTTCCTTCTTGCGTAGACACACTATGTCTTGCTACTCTGCTCATTCAAAGAACAGCTACAGCAGCATGTCCGTGTTCACGCAATGGAAGCAGTGATGGCTTGTTGGGAGCTTGAACAATCTTTACAAAGCTTGACAGGTGAACAAGCTCTTTTCCCTATTAATTGGGTTAAGGTCGATAAAGATAAGAATTTTCTGTAAAGCGCTTTATTAATATTTGCATCTAATAACATTACTGCAATGGTAAATAAAACTTCCTGGATTATAATGCCTTAAGTTTCTGAACAAGAGGTGATTTGGCAGGTGCAATTAAGTGATCGGATCTTGTCTTATTAGAGCTATAATTAAATTGGCACATTTGACGCGGATGCATGGCGAAGGTTTATCTACCTAGCACTAACCAAGAACAACACCTCTATTCTGAATTTTTTGAGTAGCAGATTCACAACTTAAACACATGTTCTTTCATCGAAAACAAATGCACTTATAATCTATAGTTGTGCCACTGCTGTAGGTGTATCTCCGGGTGAAGGCACAGGTGCAACCATGTCTGATGATGACGACGAAGACCAAGCAAATAGTGAAGCAAACTTGTATGATGGGTTGGATGGGCCGGACACTCTGGGCTTTGGGCCTCTCGTCCCAACGGAAAGTGAGCGCTCATTAATGGAAAGAGTCCGACAGGAGCTGAAGCATGAACTGAAACAGGTAGAAAGGGAAAGAACTCTTAGATATATATATTATATGCATACTCCTGACAAAATAATTGGAATTTTAATATATGCCCACAAAGTAAGGATTTAAATGCCGTTGCATGAGGTCGTGCCGAAAACTTGCCGGCACGGTACGGCACGGTGTGTGCCGGACCGTGCCGATGAGTGCCGGTCACAAAAAATACATGTGTGCCGACACATAATGGCATGAAATATTTATTTTTTTAAGCAACAAAATTTTCTAATTGCTTATTATGTATTTTTATCAAATATTTTGAACTTTATCGAAAAAATTACTTAATAATATAAAAAAAAAAAGAGTTTTGAATTGTGACATCGGCACGGGGGCTGTATCGTGCCGGTATCTTGTTGGCACGATACGGCACTGTGTATACGGCCCGTGCCGATGGATACTTAAATTCTTACCTCAAAGACATTATTTCTTGTACTTTTATACTCTTCTACTTGAAAAAATGCCCTTCTTTGAAAAGGTTCTAATGCAAAATGAACCGCCCGTTGACGTGGATGGCTCTCCAACTTGAGGGTATTTTGGTTAGAACTTGAATTTTCCAGGGATGTATAGGAAAGATCAGATTTCATTGGGATATATATTGAAATACATAATTTGTAGGGGTAGATAATTAGATATACAAGTACTCCAACATCTTTTTGAGTCTTTTGCTGTATGACTTGTCAACTAAATCTCTACAACTTTTAGGGTTACAAAGAGAAGCTTATAGACATCAGAGAAGAGATTCTTCGCAAGCGAAGAGCTGGAAAGCTCCCAGGAGACACCACTTCTACTTTGAAAGCTTGGTGGCAGTCCCACTCGAAGTGGCCTTACCCAACAGTAAGTAAATATTTACTACTAGTAAGAATGTGTAATTGATTCTAGGGCCTGTTTGGTCTGACTGGATTTTCCGTGGAAGTGTTGGTTGAGTGTAGTTATTCGAAGGAGCACTAATAAAATAATTTAGTATTCTCCTCTGCAATGAAAGCTCTGAATTTAACCAAATGCATGGGTTCCTCATTTTTCTAGACTACAAAAGCTATTTTGGAGTCCGGGCCAAATAAGCACTCTGTTATATGCTATGTCCATTTAACATATACAACACATTACATTTGAATTTTCTCTATTTTGCAAAATGCATCCTTTCTAGGGCGTAAGCACTTTCCTAACTCGTATTATTTTTCTGAAAAAAAAATAATAATAATAAATCATGCAGGAAGAGGATAAGGCGCGGCTGGTGCAGGAAACAGGATTGCAGCTGAAGCAGATTAACAATTGGTTTATCAATCAAAGGAAACGAAACTGGCACAGCAACCCATCCTCATCCTCTGGGCTGAAAAGCAAACGCAAGAGGTATCTCAGGCAACTTTTTGTATGTTCTAAATGCCTGCTGCTATTTCTTTTGGATGCTTTCAACCAATTTAAATTTTGAGACAAAAGTAATGCAGGTAACAACAACTCCCAAAACTTGGTATAGATGATCGGTGAGGAATAAACATCAACGCGCAATAAACTCAAGGAATTGCTCGCAAAAAAAAAAGAAAAGAAATGAGAAAAAAAAGAAGAGTGAAGCAGCCGTATGGGTACCCTATTGGTGTTTACATAGAAAGCTAATTGTAGCACAGAGCGTAGGGAAATTTCGTGAAGTGCTTCGATTTGAACCACTGCAACAGTTTTTTTTTTTTCACAGGTGTGTAAAGATATCGCAGCATTTAGTGGGCTTTCATTAGATCATAGATTATAGTAATATTGTGAAAGAATCTGTTTGGTCTCTTCTCTTTCAATTGGATGGTCTAAATATGATTGGTTTGCTTCTATATATATATATATATATATATAGATGCGTGGAATAAGATACGTTTACGAATGTACAGTATAAGAAAATGTTGCTGTAGACTGCTAACTGCTGCTATTTATGATCGATAGCATAGCTTTTATATATATATATATATATATATATATATATATATATATATATATATATATATATATATATATATGATTGAAGTGAGTAGACATTGTGGACGAAATATAGGGACAAAATTATCAAATATAGTTTATATTTTGAGTTATCGAATAACAGATATATCTTTAACTTTTCATATTTATCTCTTCAAAAGTCCAACGTTATTCATATATATCTATGCAGTTTATTATCTATTTTTTATCAGATTATATGTAAAATGACAGTTTTGTTCTTTCAAAAGTGTCTTTTCAAAAAATAATACAGAAATATCTGAAAGGGTAAAAAGATAAATTTACCTCACTAACTAATCAAGATTAAGTATTTAACCTATAGTACTAGATTTTTCTAACGCAGATAGACGGTAAAATAAATAACGTTAGACTTTTGAAGGGATAAATATAAAAAGTTGAGCTTTGTAGGAATATATCTGCTGTTCGATAGGTTTATAGGGAGCCGTATGTAATTAATACTTATATTTTTTACAATGATTTGCTCTGTAGGCAACTGTTAGACCCTGTTTGGCAACCGGTATAAGGGGGATAAGAGGGTTATCCCCCTTTATACCCAAACAGTATTTAAGTGTGGGGGAACAGCTTTTCTCCCATACCAGGTTATTCCGGTATAAGGGTAGAACAGCTGTTCCACCCCACAGGTAGAATAGCTGTTCCACCTGTTGCTTATTACTATTATTTTTTTAATTAAAATTTTTTAAATTATAAGATATTTAAATTTATAAAATTTTAAATTTTTTTATTTTATTTTATAAATTTTAATCATCTCTATTATTCTTATTCCTCTTTACTTTATCAAATATAATTTTTCTTATTCCGGTACAACCTTATACTCAACCAAATACAAAATTATTATAATTCTTGCTTGTATCTGAATTTATACTTATCCTCGGAATAATCAATTTTCGTTTATACTCTAGAGAATATTTTCTGAGTCAGTGAATACAAATAGGAGCAGAGTAGTATTTCCTTCATGAAATAAGTACAGGGATGGCTGCAATTATTGCTCAGAAAAGTATTTTTTATTCGTTTTAGTTTACAGGACAAATTCAGATATTATAGAAATTATTTTTTTTGTTTGTCAGATAATTTTTTTATTCAGAGAACGAACTGTGAAAAAAATGTTTTCCATGATTTTTTTTATATATATTTAAATTCAGTTTAGGATTTATATATACTAGTACACTCATCCAATTACTCTTCACTCTCTACTTATTATTATTATTAGTATTTTTTTAACTAAGAACTCAATCTGAGTTTGAGGGATAAAAAGGGTTGTGAGATATGAACCTGTAAGTAGGTATACGAAATGAATCAAAACATGTGCGACAGCATCAACAAAGGCCGTTTAAGAATAATCCATTTCCAAAATGATAATTTGGCCAAAGAAGCTTACGAGACGACGAGTACAACAACGAAGATCAAACACTCACTCAATCGACAATACAAAAAAGAGATCACAAGACCCCTACTGCGACCTCCGGACGCGGCGGCACGGGGAGGCGGGGCCCGACGCCCGATCCAACGGGGGCTCCGCCGTCGTCGTCGTCGCCGTAGATCCCGATCCCCCCTTCGTCGAAATTGAGGGCGTAGCTGAGGGGGTCGTACTTGAAGTCGCCGGACGAGAAGCGGCGGCGCCGCCCCAATCGCCCCAATCGCAGCCACGTCGACGACGTGCGGAGTAGCGACGGCGACGGCGACGGCAGCGGGGACTCTCCGCCGCCGCCGCCGGAGGTGCTGAAGCAGCGGGAGAAGGAGATCGAGTGACGGGGCCTCTGCTTCGGCGAGGAGGATGAGGAGGAGGAAGAGGAGGAGGAGGAGGAGGAGGAGGAGCGATGGTGCTCGAACTCCATGGCGGATGCCGTGCTCGTTAGGATTAGGGTTTTCCGCTCGGGCGAATTGGGGGGGATGAGGCCATATCTGCGGTGGAGTTGCGTATTTATAGGTTCGGGGGGAGATTAATAAATAAATAAAAAAACGGCGAGATTCCGAAGCAACAACGCTTCCCCGCGTGGGCTGCGATGCGAGAGAAGGGTAGTTTCGTCATTTACTCTTTTTTTTATATTTTTTATTTTTCTGGGTGCATACGTTTTTCTCGTCGAGGCGTCGGCATACGCGCAGATTTTAATGCAACCATTATCTACTTTTAATAATTGCTAAATGGTCTTCGACCTCTATCCTTAACAATTGTTTATTAGACAAAATCAATGCAACACCACGTATGTATTAGATTTAAGATTTACAGAGTTGTAAAATATTTTTTTGTACATATATTTTATATTTTATTTATTTTAAAATAAATAAATTTTTATTAATTATTTCGAAATGATCAGAAAATAAATCTTAGGATGAATTAAGTGTATATCGTATAATCAAAAATAAATAAACGGATAGCACTTTTTAAGAATTTTGATTTAATCATAATAATATTGTCTACTTATCTATAATATTATCAAAAATTTTACGCAAGATATATACAGCACCACTTATACAAAATATATCCAAAATTAATATATATATATATATATATATAGGAGAGAGAAAGAGAAAGAAAATTCAACTACTATACTATAATATATTATTATTTTTATTTTTTAAATTATACTATTTCATCAATGGTACATTCATTTAGACACATTGAAAATTTAATAGCAAAGATTCTAATTTAAAAAATAATATAGTAATTTATATTGATTGGAATATTTTTATAAATTTTGAGCAAAAGTCAAAAATGGCGTATATAACTTGTAAAACCATTCCGACTAAACTCTAATAATTTATAGTAAAACAAAATTTAAAATATTTTATTTTTGTACTTTTGCGCGACATGAAGAGGTTTTTTCTCCATCTCTCTCACTGAAGTGACCCCTCAAGGGACGAGAAGACCAGAATTAATGCTCTAGCAGGTATCTGGAGGGCAATGTATAAAAGTGGCAGAATTGTACGGTTCAGTTTGGTTGAAAATAAATTTAAAAAGTATAAATTTTTTTATATATAAAATAATTTATTATTTTAAAATAATTAAGTATAAAAGTTAAATTGCGTTTGGTTTAAAAAATGGTATTATCTGGAATAAAAAAAATTATGTTTGGTTAAAATTATGGGATAGTAGAGAATAGCGAAAAGAAATGATAATTTTTTTATCAAAATACTAATTTTGTTCTTACCTTATATATATAAATTAATTTTAATTATTATAAATTAATTAAAATGATAATTTAATTGTTAATAAATTATATCTTATCTAAATAAAATAATTTTTTATATTTTATAGTATATTTTAGTAAATAATAATTAGTAAACAAAATTAATAAACAAAATTAGTAAATAAAATATAAAATAATTTTTTATATTTTATAGTATATTTTATTAAATAAAATTAGAAAATATAATATAAAATAATTTTTTATATTTTATAGTATATTTTATTAAATAAAATTAGTAAATAAAATGAGTAAATAGTATATTTTAGTAAAGCGGTAATTTCTTACATACCCCTAAAAATTTCTCTGTTTTCATATTTACCCTTCTTAGAAGGCTAATATTAAAACTACCCTTCTTACGTTCCAACTTCTTTCCAAAATACCCCTGAAGTTAAACTCTGTTAGTGTACCGTTTGGAACTGCCGTTATCTGTGTGTAATTACTATTTTGTCCTTTCAAATATATTCTAAACCCTAAAACTCTAAACCCCTAAACCCTAAAACCCTAAACCCTAAACCCTAAAACCCTAAAACCTTAAAAAATCCTAAACCCTAAACCCTAAAACCCTAAACCCTAAACCCTAGAACCTAAAAAACCCTAAATCCTAAACCCTAAAACCCTAAACCCTAAACCCTAAAAAATTCTAAACCCTAAACCATAAACCCTAAACCCGGGCAAAATAGGTATATCTGATAGTTTTCAACTCCGATTATTATTTAACTCTAGTTTAACCCTAGTTAACTTAACAAAAGAAAACGGTAGGGATATTTTTAATAACGGTGGAACGTATGAAGGATATATTGAAAAGAAAAAAATAAGAGGGGTAAATCAGATATTTCTTTATATTTCAGGGGTACACAGGCAATTATCCCTTTAGTAAATATAGTCTCAGTCTCTATACCGGTATACCCGTTTCGTTTATATTTAAAATAAATTTAGTTGAAAATGTGAAACAACTAGATTTCGAATTCGGATCTCGAATATCAATCACCAAATTCTTTGCCACTTGCGTTAGGGACGGTTAATTTATACCGATATGTGTTATGTTTTTTTTTGTTTTTTTTTTGTATCTTAGTTATGTTTGTGCAGTTTGTATAGGACTTGTTCGTTTCATTTAAATTAAAATAGAAATTCGGATGAACTTTAATTTAGAAGGTATTTGGTTTCTCACAAAAAAAATTTAAAAAATATTTTCTAAAATAAAAAAAATCATTGCATCCTTTCTATAGTTTTCGTTTTCAAAATAAAAAATTTTCAAATATAGAAAAATAATTTTTATTTCATGAACAAAAAAAACTTTTTATTTGGCCAATTTGCATAAAATTTTTATTGATTTTGAACCACCTTTTCATCTTTATAATTTCGATCTGAATTTTTAAAGAATTAATTAAAATACTTTTATTCTCTTTTCTCTTTTTTTTTTTTTTTTGTTTTTTTTTTTTTCTCCGCTCGAACTTCATCTTCCTCCTCTCTCCTTCCCTAGCCCGCAATCTCGCTCCCACACCCCACGCAACGTCCGCCGTCATGGACCTCGCTAGAGCGCCACGCCCATGCCCGCGCCTACACATTTCTTATGGGCACAATATTGCGGGCGCAGGCGCAGGTATGGTGGGAGAGGGCGCGGTTTCCAGGTGCGGCGTTTCGACGGGGTTCATAGCGGTGGCGAGGACGGTAGCGGAGGAAAAAAATATAAAGGACAGAAATAAAATAATAATAATAATATTAAAGAAAAAATAAATTTTTTTCTCTAAGAAAATTATTATGTATCATCGTTACAACAAAAAAATGACAAGAACTAGAGAAGAAGGAAGAAGAATATGGAATTGCACTGTTTCAGAAGAAGTTTGCATTGCTTTAGACGAAAATTGTACTCTTTAAGATAAAAATTATATTATTTGAATTAAGAGTTATACTTTTAGATCAAAATTATCGTCTTTAGATTAAAGTTGTATTATTTTTTCTCTTTCTCCTCATTTCTCTTCTGTTTCCTTATGTTTCTTGTGCGTCCATCCGAGATCGGTGACGCACGCGATGGAGGTGGAGGAGAGTACGACCGACGCCGGAGAAAAGGGCGATGGAGGGTGCACGGAGGAGGGTGAGAATTCTATGTCTCGCCTCCCACCACGCGCATCGGTGGGGGCGGAAGCGAGCACCCACGCCTCACCTCCACTTAATTAAGAATATTATTTTTTAATTAAATAGAATCTCGTGCGCTCTCTCGTGCTGGGCATAAAAAAGGGATGAGAACGACGATGAGGAGTCATTATGAGGAAGCGCACCCCCCGCAGGGGCCGTCTCCTGCCGCCCTCTTCTCCGTCGTTGCCGCACTCTTCTCCATCTTCACCACATGCCTCGTCGGCCTCGGATGAAGCACGAAGAAGCAGAAGAGAAGAAGGAAGATGAGGAGGAGGAGAATGAGAAGTGGGGAAATACAACTTTCGCCCAAAAAAATACAATTTTTGTCTAAAAAGTGTAATTCTCATATCAAAAGTATAATTTATCTAAAAAAGTGTAATTAATATTCGTTTAAAATAGTGTAAAATTCTTCTAAAATATTACAACATCATCTACCGTACAAAATCCTTCTCCTCATCCCCTTCTCAACGCCCAATATGAGAAAGTGGATCGTTGTTCCACTTAATTAAAAAATAATATTTTCTTAATTAAGTGGAGGCGAGGCGGGATGCTGTCTGCTCCCACCAATGTGCGCGGGCGTGATGGAGGCAAGACAGTGAATCCTCACTCGCTCCGGCTCACTCCCCGCCTAAGGCGAGCTAGACAGAGGATCCTCGCCAGCCGCTGCGCACTCCCCACCCATACATTCTTCGTTGGGCGAAGGTAGGCGGACCTCCTCCACCTCGGCCACCCTCTTTCTCCGGTGTCACTACGCTCTCCTCCACCTCCATTTCCACCGCACACATCGGCAATCCCGGATAGGCGCACAAGAAAAACAAGAAAACCGAGAGAAAAGAGGAGGAGGAGGAGAAATAGTGCAACTTTAGTCAAAAAAATATAATTTTTGCCTAAAGAATATAACTCTCATCTTAAATAGTATAATTTTTATTTCAAATAGTATAATTTTCTTCTAAAATAGTGCAAAATTATTTGAAAACATTACAACTTTATTCTTTTCTTTCTTCTTCTATAGTTCTTGGACTTTCTTATATTAGCAATGATACATAATAATTTTCTCAGAAGAAAAAAAAATAATTTTTATTTATTTTTTTCTTTTTATTTTTTATTTTTTAACCTTCTATATCTTTTTTTCTCCGCCACCGCCATGGCCTTGTCGGAGTGCCGTTTCTTGAAGCTGCACTCGCTCTCGCTATGCTTGCACTCACGCTTGCGACATTATGCCCATCAAATACGTGTGGGCATAGGGGTGGGAGTGGGGGGTGGGGGGAGTCGTGTCGAGAAACGGCGCTCCGACGAGATCCATGGCACTTGCGATTTGGACGTTGCATAGGACGTGGGAGCGAGGTGCCAGACTCGAGAAGGAGAAGATGTTGAAGACGAAGCTCGAGCGAAAAAAATAAACAAATATAAAAAAGGTGAGAAAAGTGAATAGTAATATTTATGTCAGTTACTTAAAAAATTAAATATACAAAAACGAAAAAGATAACCCACTTTTGAATATATATATATTAAATCAATGAATGTTTTTATGTAAATTGGCCTTTTTATTTTTGAAACCAAACTGTTCCTTTTCAACGATAGAAAATTATTTTCTAAAATTTTTCTTTTTAGCCAAACATCAATTTAGATAAAAGTTATTTGTATTTCGTTGCTTGTTTTGTAGCTATGAAATTAATTATTTAAAATAAATTTACTATTTATTTAACAAAAAATAAATTACATAAAAACTAATTTTTTTCATCATTAATATTTTATTATTATTATTATTATTATTATTATTATTTTTCTTTCTCACTTGACTTTAGTTTAAAATGGTTCGAATGCAATCACGACAAATAAATAGCTTAGATTATGATCAAATTTTAAGTTGCAGTGAACTAAACAACAAAAAAACAGTAATTTTAAACCGAAACAATTTCATTCCTCTTTATTTTTGATAAAATAATATACTAAAAAACAAAGATAAATTTTTTCGTTACACTTCTCTAAACGCCATAATATCTCTTCCTATAATTTAGTTGATGAGTGATTATTAATAATTAAAACTAATTACCACTACAATCGAATTTAAAATTTTCATTAAAAATTTTTCTGTTTTCAGATTTACTCTTCTTAGAAGGCTAATATTAAAATTACCCTTTCTTACGTTCCAACTTCTTTCCAAAATATCACTGAAGTTAGTGTACCGTTTGGAACTACCGTTATCTGTATAAAATTACCATTTTGCCCTTTCAAATATACCCTAAACCCTAAAACCCTAAAAAAACCCTAAACCCTAAATCCTAAAATCCTAAACCCTAAACCCGGACAAAATAGATAAAATAGGTATATCTGATAGTTTTCAACTTCGATTATTATTTAATTCTAGTTTAACCCTAGTTAACTTAACAAAGGGAAACGGTAGGAGTATTTTTAATAACGGTAGAATGTATGAGGGGTATATTGGAAAGAAAAAAAATAAGAAGGATAAATCAGATATTTTTACATATTTCAGGAGTACACAGGTAATTATTCCTAAAACTAATCATGCATATATTAGTTATCTAATCTAATAGTTATCTAACAATTTAATATTTACCCACCCAAATAAAATTTAAATTAAAAACCAGATAACAGCGAATCAACTTATACATAATTCGACTCGGTTTAATTCGACAAAAAAGAAAAAAAGAAAAAAAACCTTTAAATCCGAACCGTTCATCCCTAGTTCCAAGGACCCAGGGACGCCCAATCAACGGTTCGAGTACAAAAAAAAACCTCAAAAAAACCATCAAACCGGTCCGGGTTTTTTTCCGAATCGGCTCCGACCCGGAACCCACCCGATAAAATCCAAAACCCTAGCCGCCTCTTCCCCTCCCGAGCACTTGCGCCCTCAGGAGCCCTCTCCTCTCTCGCCTTCGACCTTCGCCGCCGCCGCTCTCGAATTAGAAAACCCTAGAAAGGAGAGGAGCATGGGAGCGGAGTTGATGAGTAACGACATGGCGGAGGATGGATACATCAGCGATTCTGAGGCCTTCGATTCGGTCGTTCAAGTGCTCGATGCGGTGCGGATGGTATGGAACTCGAAAACGATCTACTTGTTTAGATTTTGTTGCTGAATTTATCGTAGTTTATGTTAATTATCGAAAAGATGTGATATTTAAGCAAATTATAATCATAATTGTTGGAGTAATTCATTTTTATTATACTATTTGAGTATCTCTTAATACTTAATTCATCCATTTATTGTTTTAATGGCGTAGAATTTCACATTTGATGTTGAATGCAGCTAAAAGAATAATATTTTATGTTTTATTCTGATAAAAATTCAGCTCTTGAATCCTCCATCCACAAGTAACATAATCAACGATTTTGTTTTTGTTTTTTTAAAAAAATTAGAGATAGGGGAGGCAATTTCATCTACTTTTATTGTTTTTCGGTTTATTGTAATCAAGTTTTCCTGATAATTATAACTGATTATACCTGGTATTATGTTTTCACCTCAAGGCTCCAATTTTGGTAGCTCAGAACGACAGAGATCAGTATGACACCTTGCTAAGTATCGTTGACCCGGGCAAGAAAATGGATTCTGACAGGGAGGCTTTGCTCCTGGTGAGTTTCCTAATCCTAATACCTCCTCTCAAAGCAAGTCCAAAATAATCATTTTTCAGAATTTGATGTTATTTTTGTCTGAATTTCCAGACAGCTCTAAAGGCACTTACAGGGGCCGTATCAAAAATCGACATCATCTTCCACGGATCACTTTTGAGTAATGTACGTCCTATCTGTGAATCAATATATATTTTCTCTTCCCTTTTTATTGGCTAGATTCTTAAAACTCCCTGTGATACGTTTTCTAGATATTTGCCATGCGCGTTTGGAACTACGGGGAGGATGCAAGGAATGCTTTATTGGAATTAATCACTTCCTTGGTATGCACCTTACTGATATAGCAACTTGCTGTTATCAAGCTGAATTAAGTCTTTCACTACCTGACGATCTTTCTCATAATAATAAAAACAGGCTGCTGTACCTGACAAATATTTGGATGGCTGTTTGCACATGCTAGTCAGCAACTTCCTCCCACCTGAAAGGTTACTGGAATTTGAAAGCCATCCACGCTTCGTAGTAAAAAAGAAAGAAATTCATAAACAATTGCACATGGCTTTGCATTATATAACTGATTTGGTTCCTCTTGCTCCAATGAAGTTGAAGGAAGTAATTGATAGGAGTATGCCGAGGTGTAATGATGCTAAAGCGGTAAGTCATGAACCACAGTATTCTCATATTTCTTTCTTGTAAGTTTGTTACTATAAGATTATAGTTGACCATGCTGTTAACTACATGGCTCTTTCATAAAGTCGATAAGTCCTTTTATTTTTTGTACCATTGGCACATCATTTATGTCATTAAAAAGTGACATAAATTTGTTAGTGTATTATTAATCATTGAAATTGGCATTGAAGCACACTGTCTTCGACTTTTCTAGTATTACTAACTCATTATTTATCTATGTCATTCCCGCAGAAAATTGTAGTATTTGTGGAGTGCATGTTAGGTCTACAAACTGATCAAATTGGGGAGTTTCTGGGAAACCTGTTGATGGCTAAGGTGGTGGATCTACTGACAGACCTAGATGTAAGTCGCCATGTTACTGAATTAATGGAATATTATTTTACAGTGTGCTTACGTTCTAACAAATTCTTCTCCAAGTGTTGCAGGTAAATATAACGTGGGAAGACATTCTACAGGAAGAACAGAACAAAGGCATATTTGACATGGAGCTGGAAGATTTAGAGGAAGATGTGGATAAAGATTGGAAAGATGGGAGAAAGGTCTGCTCTGGATATGCAGAGATTGGCTTCTATACTATTCTCGTATTTATTAGATTCTAACTAATTAACTGAACTTTGATTATACAGTTGAAGTTGCCTAGTTTCTTTAAATTAGCTGTTTTAGAGTATCTGCTGAGGTGCTTTAGCTCTTTTTGCAGCCTCTTGAAGATAATAATAGAGCTTTTAAGGGTAATGCTTTTGCTGAAAAGCTGGATGGTCTGATGGTGGTTGTGTGTGAACATCTCAAATCACGTGCAGATGATGGCTATTTGTTTCAGGTCAGTTTCGACTTCAATATTTCGGCTTGTTCATAGGGCTCCTTTCCTATATTATGTCAACTTGTATTTCTTGTCCTAGGGGAAAAAAGCATCTCTAGTATGTGACTTTTAGGTTTCTTTTTATCGAATTTATGTAGAATTTCATTTGCAAGCTGGCAAGTCTGTCTTCATTTTAGTTTTTGGTTGTGCTAGAAGCTCACGAGTTAAATTTGTTATCATATACTTCATTAGTAATAACTTACTACATGTTTTAAGTTTGTTTCAAAATGTCCTTTTGAGGCTTTTAGAGAACAGAGGACGACCTGTGCTTCGTAGCATCTTCTGAACATCTTCTGAAGTAGATAACAATGCTAATTTTTAGTTTTCTTGTTATTGTGTTGTTATCAAATTGTCAGTTTTGTCTTATATTAGATAAGACCATATTTTTTTCTGTGCCATTTCATCTTCCAAATTTAGGTCCAACTTATCATGGATTCTGTCCCACTCAAAACTTAAGCCTATAGTTTGTTTCATTCATAATTATTGGATTAGGATAGGTTTTCTGCTTGGCATATTATTGACCAACTGTAATGTTAGCTTCTTGACCCTGCTTGATTGGCGAAAGCAATTTACTGCACTTTTTTGGTTGGTGTATCTTTTGATCTTATTTTGCAGTTTGGTGCAGGAATTTGGCATGCTTTTGGACATCTTTAAGAGATCTGTACTGAAGCTTCACAAATCCAAGTTTGCTCAGGTTAAAACAGTGCAATTCATTTTCTTTTTGCAGATCATAATGTGAATTTTTGCGCAACAAGTTTAAGTTTTCCTCTGTAAGTAGTAAATCTGTCATTGAAATTTTAGTGCTTTCCTTCTGACGCTTCGAGTGGCTTGCTACTCATGCAGTTTATCATGTTCTATGCCTGTTCGTTGGATCCTGATGACTGCGGTGTGAAGTTTGCTGACATTCTTACTGATGTTTTTGTCGATAAATCTGAGGATCCAACTTCAAGGTAATGCAATAGGACACTTGTTATTATGTAACCTTCCTTGTTTAGTCCGATTCATGATGTAGTTTTTTTCTGTTATATCTATATTCTTATTTAGCATTTAGGAAGGAATGCTTTTCTGATGTTATTTGGGACTAATTGCAGAATGAGCGCTGTTTCCTATCTTGCTAGTTATCTATCCCGGGCAAAATTTATTTCCTCTCCTGCTGTCATGAGAATACTCAAAAGGTTAGGTGAATTTTCCTTATCGCCTGCCTATGCACTACATATTTTCTATCACTTATTTAAAATCCTCATGCAGATTAGCGGACTGGTGTTTTGACTACTGCCAGTTTCAAAATGTCCAGGAGAAAATAATCAACCCCAAAGTTCATCAAGTCTTTTACGCTGGTTGTCAGGTAAATATCTTATGATTAAAGACTTTATATTTGAGAAACAAAGCACTATTACCATGATAGAAATTAAAGAAATGGCAGAGATCATGAGTTTCTATTTAACTTTCTCAGCATGTTTGGGGGTATGATCTTTGAGATCATTCAATCATTCGCGTGCAGCTTGAGTAACGCTTTCTAATGTTGTGCTGCCTGGGTTTTCTTGGAAATATTAGTTTAATATGATTTTGGAAGGTCTAGTCCATCTATTTACCCTCACTTTCTGAGTTTGTTTAGATCTTGATTCGAGTCTTGAATAGTGGATGATAGCGGCAGTTCATAAAATGGCATACTGTTAATTGCTCTATATGGGTGATGACAACAGTTATATGACCAATCTAGCAGTTGAAGATAATGTGTTGCTAGTATAGAACCCGCGTTACGCTATGGGTAAATAGTATTTGAGACAATTAAAATATATAATTATTAAAATTTAAAATTAAAAAATTTATAATTAAAAAAATATAAAAAAATAGTTTTATATACATATTTTTATTAATATTTTATTAACTTCTAAAGTTAAATTATATTAATAATTTTATTTTAAAATTCAATCAAATTTTTAGTTTTGATAGTTATTTTATAAAAAAAAAATTAATTTATATAATAATTTTTTAACTAAAAAGTTAAAGTTGGAAAACTTATTTCAAATTTAAGAATTAGTGAGGATATCTTTGTCTTGTTAAAATTGATGGGAGACTAAGAAACTATTATATACACCTATAGTGTATATTAATACTTTATACACCACAACTTATATTAAATGATTAATATTCTAATATCAAATTTTAATTAAATATATATGATATACAAAATCTAATAATTTAAATTATATTTGATGAATTAATTTTAAAATTTCTAGTAATGGATTTTAGGCATGTGATGTATATACAAATATATATACTTGGTGAAGAGAATGTTCAATAGGATTTACTCGTAATTTCAAAAGGGATAAGAAATTTTTGCTTGCACCTGGTGCATACCAATATTTTATACACCGCATATAATATTAGATAATTAGTAGAATATTTGATAATTAATATTATAAAGTAAAATATGATATAATATATATACAATAAAATGTCTAAATAATTTATTGTATTATAAAAATTTATTTTAGATACATATTTTAAACTTAGTTTACGGTACAACAGGAGCATCCAAATTTTTTACTAATACGTGGCAAATTTTTATTGGATTGTGCCTTTAGTGGCAATATGACCCTCTTAGAGAAAGTCCCCTGAATTGTCAAATAGTATATCTATAGATAGATAGATAGATTTTAAAATTTTTATTAAAGATTTTAAGTATGTGGTGCATATACTTATATACACCCGTTGTAGAGAATAAGCCTTCATAATTTAAACAAAGAGAAGAATTTTTTCATGCATCTGATATATACTAATATTTCCAAAGTATATTAGAGAATTCATAGAATATCTGATAATTAGTATTCTAAAATAAAATATGGTATAGTATTTATAATATAAAATATTTAAATATTGTATTATAAAAATTTATTTTTAATAATTAGTTTAGAGTCGGTTTACAGTGTACCGGGTGCATCCAATATTTTTTGTGTGGATATGTTGAATACTTTTGTTGGCTCCTCCTACGTGGCCCAATGTGGAAGTAGATAGGGACGTGGATCCATGTAAACCCATTTAGTTGATGTGATACAACCCTCAAATTATATACTTTATAGATTTAGCCCTCGTAGTAAATTTCATTATCTGGGGTCTTGTTTAAGCACAAGACCCTACGTGCTTTTATATTTTGGAGATGTGTAATACAACCGTCTTACTATTTTTGGCATGCCTTCCGCCTGTTAGTTCTCAAAATATTTTAATTTCTGGTGGAATCTCAGTGCTATTGTAATATATGTGCGCTAATGAGTAATGCGTTTTCTCGTTCTTCCCCCCTTTCCTCTACTGTAGGCATTGATGTATATACTCTGTTTCCGCATGAGATCAGTAATGGACTATCCCGACCTCAGATCACTACTCTTCCATATGCCTCTGGGTTTTATCTTGTCTCACCCCTTGGATCCTCTCAAGGTGCGCTTATTTTTTTTGGGCAAAATTCAACTTCCTGTTCAAAACATGCATTTCTATGATTGTAAATATTCTTATATGGCATCATTCGCTTTGATGTGATAAGAATTGTGGTTCCTAGCGGTGTTGATTTTCATCTGATTTCCTCTTCTTTTTTTTTTGGGGGGGGGGGAATTACAGGTCTGTTTACCTTCTATAGTCCAAGAGTTCCTTCGACAGGCAAAGGCTGGTCGACTATTCAATGCCTCTGCGCCCTCAATATATGAAAACTCACTCGAGTCGGAATTGTCAAAGGCATTTGGAGGAACAGAGAGATTGGATATGTTCTTCCCCTTCGATCCATATCTATTAAAAGATTCTGACAGGTTGGTATACCACAAACCTCAGAAGCAGCACCCATTTAACTTAAGCACGCGATTGTTCACTAAAATTATTGTAAAATTTAACTTAGGTCGCTGAACTTCAATTTGCTGCGTTGAGTGTACTAAAAAACTTAAATCTGTTTCAATTGTGTCTTTTCTCTCCTCTATTTCTGTTGTAAGTGAACTAGAAACCGCATTGTAACACACTGCTAGTACCTGGATTTTCATCTTCCTTAGGACCAACCAACCTCTCTCTCTCTCTCTCTCTCTCTCTCTCTCTCTCCATGTTTTCCAACATTGGACCATAATACTTGCTTTATAAATTGCTCATTTTTAACCCAGACACTATTTTGGCCTAGAGAATGTTATCCTGTGACTTGATTTCAGCAATGGAATTCCTATTTTTGTAGGTTCATGCGGCCGAATTTTGAGTTCTGGTCCATGGTCAAGACGACATACAGTAACTGCAACAGTGAAGAAGACGACGAGGAATTCGACGATCTCGACGCCCCCGACGTTGTCGAAAACAACAGGAGCTACGAGGGCAACAATCTCGGATTCGAAAGCGAAAGCGAAGAGGAGGAAGATGATTTGGGATACTCGATGAACAAGATGTCGATAACTCCGAAGCCCGCCTTCCAGCACCCAATGGCCACCAATTTCAAAGTCCCCTCTCGAATGCCTGCCAGGATAAGACCCTCCCTCAGTCCGACATGGTAGCACTACCCCGTCTACATTCTCGTCTAAACTTTTTTTGATCCGTGAGGCATCGGAGAGCTGCAATTGTGGCTACCAATCTCTGCTTACTTATTTGCTTGATGTGTAAAATAGAAAAATGGAACGTCTTGGGAGTGGAGGAGTGTACTCTAGCAAATTGCCATTTCATTTGCTTCTTTGCCTTCTTTGTAGAATGCAAACTTGTTGGTGAAATTTTTAATTTTTAATTTTTAATTTTTAATTTTTTCGCGTATACTAGTGGAGGAATCTGTTGTTTCTTGTAGTAGAGGGTTATTTGCGCGCATCATAAAAGTACGCAATTATTCCTTTTTCTTTCGGTTTTGTTATTAGAATATTGGATATTTGAAGTTGAACGCTTTTAATCGAATACACGCACTAGCTCGGAATTACATTCATAAAATTTTTTTCCATAGTTTATAATATTTGGGAGAATAACATACGATTCACATTCATTCTGCGTGACATCAAAGTCAACGCGCCCCCCCTTAGGCCGTAGCGAGCGCGGGAAACGTCTACATCCCAAAATCGCTTCCGACGCGACTTTCAAAGCAGAGCAACAGCGCGGGAAACGTCTACATCCCAAAATTGCTTCCGACGCGACTTTCAAAGCAGGCAACAGCTGGCGGCGGCGGCGGCGGCGGCGGCGGCTGCTGCTGCTGCTGCTGCTGCTGCTGCTGCGAGGAAGACGAATCAAACTTTAACTTGCAGCAACACTCCAAGAACCTTCCATTTACGAACCAAATAACGACCACAAACGGTTCGACCAACAAAAGAAACGCGTTTCCCTCTCTCTCTCTCTCTCACTGTGCCGGAGATACCACCCATCTTGATAAATATTTTAAAATTACGTTTGATTCGAATATAAATTTAAATTATTTATTTTAAAAATAATTATAAATTTAGAAATAAATAAAAATAAAATTAATTTTACATAAAAATTAAATTATTTTTTGAAAATAAAAAATGAGTATTTGAATAGATAAATTAGAATAGTAAAAATAAAAATAATTATAATTTTAAAATAATAATATTTTATCAAATTAATTAATATAACAATATTAATTAATTAATAATTTAACTTATTTAATTAATTCTAAATATTAATTGATAAAATAATTAATAATAATAAATATTATTAATTATTAATAAATAATTTAATAAATTAATTATTTAATATTTAAATAATTAGTTAATAAAATAATTAGATTAGTAAAAAAATTAATACAATAATTAAAATTATATTTATTTTAATTAATTTTATTCTCAAACAAAAATAATATTATTTTAGAAAAAAAAAAAAAAAAAAACTAGAACAGTAGCTCAAACAATAGTTAAATATAACTTTTTTTTAATTAATTAATATATTGATTAGTAATTAATCTTCTAAAATTTTAGTTATACGACATAATTCACATCTGAATAATTAGAAAATTTTATTTATTTTAGTAATAATTTTATCAGCATTTTTAAGTACCATATCTATCCTATGGTTAATTATAATGAAAATTTCTAATTCAAACGACGAATATGATATGATTTAAATAAAAAAGAGATGGTGAAAAAAAATAAAATAAAATAAAATAAAATAAATATTGATCGATCTCTAATCCGATTTTTTTTTTTTTAAATTAAACAACAATTACAAGCATCAAAAGGCCCAAAACAATCCCATCAAATCAAACCCTCAGAATCCTATAATTGTTTTATTTTTTTTTTTTTTTTTTTGAGAGGAAGGTAGCATGCTACCGCTTCATCCTATAATTGTTTCTAATATATATATATATATATATATATATATATATATATATATATATATATATATATATATATATATATATATATACACACGTACAAAATTAAGAATCGATCGAAGAATCGCATGAAGGCCAAATCGTAAACCCTAACTCAAGATCGCGACATCTCCGCCGCCGCATGAGGCGGCGCCGGCGAGGCCGGGAGGCGGGAGGAGAATTTGCGGTACCCGAAACTCTCGCCGGCGGGGTCGGCAGCTGCGTCGTCATCGGCGCCCTCGTCGAAGTTGAGGGCGTAGCTGAGCGGGTCGTACCCGAAGTCGCCGGCGAAGCGGCGGCGGCGCCGCATCCGCGCCACCAGGTCGGGGATCTCCTGCGCGCGGGCGCGAATCCACGTCGACGACGACCGGAGGAGCGACGGAGCCTGATCGCCGCCGTAATCGTGGTCGGCGTCTCCGCCGGCGCCGAAGCAGCAGGAGAAGCAGATGGAGCTCCGGAGCTTCTGCTTCATCGACGGGGGAGACGAGCCGTAGCGGCGGTCGAACTCCATTGGCGAGATCTCCGCTTGGGGGATCGGTAATTAGGGTTAGGGTTTAGAGTCGAAAATCCGAGGAAGAGAACGGAGCAATGGGAGAGGGAGAGGGATGCTGGATTTAAAATGACGGATAAGGACAACGCGGTCCAAAATGGAAAGAGCCCGAAAACCACAGGGCCTAAGCAACGCGGCAAATGAAGCTGCAGGGGGTAGTTTCGTCATTTCGAAGAAAATGTTTTCTAGAAATTATTGTATGAACCCTGCACTGTAGACCGAAGAAAGTTCTTAAAAAAAAAAAGAAAAAAAACTCAAAATTTAAACTGTTTAGAATCTTAATTACAACATCTAAATATTTAAATAATAAAAATTATATATATATATACAATGCATTAATTTGTAAAAATAATATTATAATAAAATATAATTTTCGATAAATATATAATCAAATTTCGTTTCTTCTAACATTTTAACTACAATCTTGTTTACGGTAAAAACACTTAAATGAACTTCAACGCTATACACTTTAAAGCTCTCATTAATAATATTTTGCTAATGTAATGCTTCTTCGTAGAATACTAATGATAATATTTTATCAAATAATATTATATTTTATATTTAAATTTTTATTAGAGAATTAATTACATGATCCGTTTATAGAACAGCATGGGAAAGAGGATACAACTGTTTCAATTAATTAACTAACTACTTAATAAAATAAATAAATAATTAATTAATTAATTAAGTGATTGCAGTTATCTTTCCCCTTGCTGTAGAATGGATGGCTACAGCTCACGGTATTGAAATGGCTGCAGGTTCAAGCAATCAACTAAAAAAATATTTTTTCCAAACACTTCATGAGTTTTTCTCTTCGTAAGCATTTGGTGTTTCATATATGAGCAATGCTACATGTACACCCCGAAGGGGTGTACATCATACACCTGCACCATTTTAATGGTGACGATATTTTTTACGGGTCACATTAAGTGACCCATCGTCACACCCCCACCCTTAGATGGGTGGGGTGTATGATGTACACCCCGAAAGGGGTGTACACATAGCATTTTCCTTCATATATATATATATATATATATATATATATATATATATATGAAAAATGTTACTTGTACATTCCATTTAGGGGTGTACATCGCACACCCCACCCATCCAATGGGTGGGGTGTGGTGAGGGGTCACTTCACAATTTGTGAAGTGACCCCCCCCCACTCTTAGATGGGTGGGTGTAAGATGTACACCCCCTTTGGGGGTGTACATGTAGCGTTGCTCTATATATATATATATATATATAATTGAGCTCCGGTAAAAATATAAAGTTATTTGTGATTGTGAATTTTTTATCATTGGATGTAGAAATGTGCGGTTAGGATGATGATGGGTCCCTTGGATTTAGTGGGTGGTTGGTAAAATAGTATGATCTAAGGGGTAGAATTAATCAAAGAATTAAATCCAACGGTAGAAAACTTATAAGCACTAATTGCTTAGTGCTTGTATAAGCACAGTAATCGAATTATATATATATATATATATATATATATATATATATATATATATATATATATATATATATATATAGTTTGATTTGTATATTTTTAGAAGTATGTAGACCTTCGTACTATCAAGTTGTTTCTGATGTTGAAATTTTCGAATCGATAATTAGTTTTATTAGACTTGATCTAAAATATTTAAAGAATCTAGAAATTAAATAATTTTTTTAATTTTTTAATTTTATTTAACTATTAGCCGAAATGATTCAAAATCAACGGCTGAAAATAAAAATATCGCAAAATGTAATTATATGACACTAAAATTTTAAATTATATTTCTCTCTCTCAAAAAAAAAAAAATTATAGATATTGATCTGTTTTTATATAGTATAAAAAATTTTCTATCAAAATTTTATGTGATTTTGATATTTCTAAACCGTTAAATTTACAAACGGCTTATCATAACTATTAAAATTATTGATTTTGAACCCCTTCGATCATTAAGCAAATAATATCAACAAATCACGAAATTTATTTTCTAGGTCCTTTAATAAATATTCTAGATCAAATCTAACAGAGCCAAGCTGATCGCTAATTCAAAAGTCCTAACATTAAAAACGATTTAAAACCACGAAGGTCTCCGTGTTTAAATGTAAAGTTGAGTTAGAATGTTATCATAGGTAAATGAACTCGTTGCTACTCATTTGTTTTTCATGATAGAGCTTTCAAATTGACGATCGACATACCGTTGAATATAATCTAAACTACTGAAAAAATTTAGAAATCAAACTTCAAATTTTTTAGACATCATTAACCTAATGATCAAAAAGTTACAAACTTTATAATTTTAATAGTACATATAAGTCTTTTACTCGTTTAACAGGCTAAAGAAATAAAAAATAATCAAATTTTGGTTATAAAACTTTTAAACTATATAAAATAAGATCTATACTCTTAATCTTGATTACAAAACTCCAATCATTATTTTTTAAAAAATAATTATTTTTAGTCATTTATTTTTGTATCAATTTAATGAACAAATAAAAAATATCGAAAAAATATAAAATTTAATTTTTAAATAGTTTAAATAATTTAAATTATATTTACCAAATGGGTGATCACGGAATTCGTTTGTTATCGTTCTAAAAAACCAATTTGGATGTCGGAACAAGTTATCTGCTGATAACTAATACACCATACCTTTTTTTTTAAAAAAAATAAAAAATTATTATAGTTTAGGTAGTAGTAGTCAATGGTGGAGGTTGGGTTTAAAAAAGGTTCATGTCCAAAACATGATGAAAGGAAAAGGCAAAAGAGATCACCAAAAAGATGACTAGTTAGTGCATGCATGGTCCTAATGGCCCTACTTTAATTAGAACTCGAGCTTATCTAATAATATAGTTGGAAATTAATGGATTATGTGGCTACAAATTAAAAATATATTTCTAGGTGTACCCTAGTTACACCCAATTCAAGCTTTAGAAAACTCTTGCAATCTATGGAGACATCCATTTAGATTCTCAAAAAATAAAAAATTTTATTTTGAAATAATCTTAAACTGATCTTTCTTAATTATAAAGACTTAAAATCTAGCCAGCAACAAATAATAAGGTCATAGCAATCCTGTTTTTGTTTAACATGCAATGCACATAGAAATTGTTAAAAGATAATAACAAAAATATAATTAGGGAACATAATAACCCCACAAATGTTGGTGGTGGAGATTAAACAAGTAACAAAGAATTAAAATGAACTACTACTAACAAGCATTCCTCTCTTTTTGCAGGCATTTTTAGGGGGTCTACATAAATTTGTGATCATGATAGATTTACTTGATTTAAACTACTTAACAAACTAAAATTATTAGAGGTCTATATAACTTCACATTTGTCAAAGAGAGAGAGAGAGAGAAACAGAAACAGAAACAGAAAAGAAAGAGGCTTCAGGTAGATATATCAAAGGGAAAAATCCCATGCAGGCATTACACTAAACAGAGAGAAAAATATAATTCTCTTTGCTGAAACAATACAAATACTGTAAACAAAAATGAGTAGATCATCGCGTTTACAGATAGTAATACGACCATGAATATTAGTAGAAGTAAATATTTTACAGAGAAAAGGTCATATGTTGCACCTGTAGATTACATAGGGGCTAAACAGATCAAAACCAGAATGGCCAACATCTTCGCCAAATATATATGTACCAAATACCAGTAGCTGTTCACCAACCAAGCATCGAATACGTTCTAAAAAAACTCATATCATCAAAGAACAATAACTACTCTATACCCTCTCTGGCTCAAACAGCGCGGTTCGATATCTCGCACCGATATCATGAGTAGCTCGATCAACATCCTCAAATGATCAACCTCGAGAGCTTTATCCATCAATCATTCACTCAGGCTGCGTGTATTGGAAGAGTTTAGAGGACAAATTGGCATATCACCAACTTTTGAGCGATAAAAAGATTGACGCAAGAACAAGAATATAACAGAATTTCTCAAAGACCTACTACCTTCAAGCGCTTCGGATTAGGGTCCTCAGGTGGGTCTCGGCGAAACTGAGAGCTGCTCGATTCATTTATGTTCTCTCTTGACTCACTCAGGCTCTCCGTTGTAGTCTGCGCGCAGTCATAATTCACATTATATACCTAAATATCGGTACTGATATTGGAGCGACTAATGGCGTCCATTAATAAAACAATAACAGAACTCTAATAAGAATATATTATTCTTACTTGTGCTGTTGAAGAGCCATTTTGATCAGCTTGTGTGTCTTGAGGTAGTAACGGCATAATGTGACGAATCAAATTGGAAAAGTATATCCCTTCTTCACCGGCTCCTGATGCCTCATTACTGCTTGTAGCCATCTGATCTGCAACAGAAACTGCGACTGTGTCTTGAGGAGTGGTAATAGCAGAAGGAACTGAATCTCCAGAAAATACTGTTCTAAACAACTGATCGACACCATTCAGAAGCTGAGACATAGGACCTTGGTCAATTTGTTGTGGCTCAACATGAGGTTGAGAGTTATTCTCGCTATTACTATGAGGTTGCCCCTGTTGGTCTGCAACAAAAATTATTATATGCATGAAGTCTGTATAGCATGTATTTATCTAGTATCAACAGAAGAATTATTATATGCATGGTATGAAAATATTAGTTCATAATCGGTGGCTTATCATAACATAATCCAGCATATAGTTACATATAGTTAAATGCTAACCACTCCAAGAGAACAAGAAGAGAAACTGCGGAAATTTTAACCCACCTTGATATGCAGCTGACTCATTTGCTAGATTGAACCCGGAAACTTGAGGCTCAGTATTTTGACGGAAATTGTTGTTATTTGTTTGAACACCCCCCAAACTAGATTCCACATTTTGAGTTTGTGCTGCATGCTCGACATTAGGCTGTCGATTGATATTAGGTCCATTTTGTGTTGGTTCATTTGATAAGCGAGAAGCTCTTGCATCGCTAGCATTTCCACTATGAATGGATTGTATTCTGGCAAGTAAAGGATAAATTAATCCGACTGCACTGCCAGAGGAATCAGTTGGCAACGGATTTACTCCAGAAGGTACGGTTACCACCGTTCTTAATGGTAATACTCTAACTCCTGGCTCTCCAGGCAAAGGTGCAGTGCTTGCCGCCCCTGAAAATATTTGAGGACTAGCATTTGTATTAGATGGATTTGTTGCTGAGTTTACTTGCTCCTGAGGTTGTTGTGTGCTAGTCTGTTCGCCTGGGTTAGGGTTTGCAACAGGTACAGCACGACCTACTAATCGAGAGGAATCCATTATTACCAAGCTATGAGCATATAGAAATGTGAACAAAAAAGAGGCATTTAAAAGAAGGGGTTTTGACATATACATCCCCACAAAATCATCTTTTACATACATAACTTCGCAAAATCTGAATTTTCATTTATTCACTACGAAAGTAAATTTCTTACTGCTACAACCCATGTAGAGATGCCCCTATTTATGAAATATCATTTAATATAAAACTGCTTCCCCCGTGAATTGGATGACTACCCAACTTAAGGGCATGGGCATATTACACATGAGAATCTACAGAAGTATACACGTAAATAGATGATTTTGGCCAAATACATATATATGCGTGTAAGAGCCGTTAAAAAGGAGATCTTAATACCTGCACGAATACGTATATCAATATTTCTAGGACGAAATAGAGAACCAAGTGGTTCACCTTGTAAGCCTTGTAAACCCAGACCGGGATGTACAGCTCCCATGTGCCCAGCACTAGATCCAGGAAAAAAAGGCACAGGCTGCAAAGCAAATGTTTAGCAATTGGGAAGCAGCAGTAAAGTTTTCATGTGGTTAAGTGTATACAACCTGAACCATCAAAGGATTTGGTCCCGATGCAGAGATGAAAACTGCCGCCCCAGCGTTAATTGCAGCCTCTGACTGGACAGGAGAAGCACAGAGCGGATTCAGAGAAAGTTTGCACCATGAAAAATTAAAATAAGATAAAGGCCGTTCATGAAACTGACTGGTGATTGACCCGTGCGCAACATCATTGTCGTGCGACCAAGCTCGAGAAGCAATGAACCCAAATTCTGCAGTAAAAATCCTGCTCTGATTGCATCAGTTTGAAGGTTTGATCGAGCTGAGGGATCGGTCACATTCACATGATCCTCCAACTGTCTTGCAATTTGCTGTATCAAAAACAAGGTGTTGTCACCAAATGCAGATATCTTAGCTGTACTAAGTCACTAATTATTAGCTCTCTTTCTTTTAGATTGATTTACCAACATCACAGAGATAAGGTTTCATATCACCAGTAACTCACCAGAGCACAACAACAAAAGCATATTTCTGAGTAAAAGGTTGACAAAATATGCTAACCACGACACTACATAAAATTAAAACTGGAAAAATGTAATACCTAAACACAATATCTAGATGAAATAAAGAAGCTAAAAGGTTATAGAAATAATAGCAAAAGAACATGTATAAGAGTCAATAACTGGAAGCAAATGAATATGATAAAAACACTCTAAGCCAGCATCGTTACACCAAATGACCAGACATAATCCAATCTTAACTCCAAGATATCATATATTGTTACTCATATAACCCACAATAATATGATACATTGTTACTTGTAAAACCCACAATAATATGGAGAAAGAAGAGTTTGTACATTTAAAGATAATCCAGCTTGTTCCGTAAGAAGGTGTCTTGTTGTCTGCATAACTTCAGCTAAAGATTCCAAACTTGGAAGACCACCCTGTCCAGAATGCATGCCTGCACTGCCTGCACCATCAGCACCCTGAGCACTTCCTGTAAAAAAGGCATGAAATTTGAATATCTCATAATTTCAGATCAAAAAAGAAAATTGCGAGATATATATGGTTTGAGGAGTAAGACCACTGATGTTGAACCCTGCTCTCCTAAATTCCTCCTGCATAAAGTCCAGATACTGGTATATAGTTGTCAAAGAATCAGGAATGACCTGCTGAAAAAAACAAAGCACACTTGGCACTTTTGATAAGGTAGCTCAGTAAACATTTTTAAAGTTGGTAGAGAAACGTTGTACCAATCTAAAACATAAATATTCCTTCATTATGAGGGTTTACAACTTACAGATGGTTGCTGAGATCCTACTGGAGCTACAGAATGGATTCGAAGAGGAGACTGTTGTGAGTCAAGCTCAACCCTCAGAGAAGCAGGACTTGGATGTGGTTGGGTGGAATCTGAGTGCCCAGTATCATTAGCTGTTCGCGTACCCTAACAAGGAAAAAGGAAAACCAATGGAACTTTATAAAATTAAAATTGGTTGCAATATAGGTAGAGTAGATGATTTATCTGTCGATTACCACAACAAAAGTTCCTGAATTGTGTGAACCATTGTTTGCTGCCCCAATAGAATTTAAGATACTAGAGATAATCTGCAAAAAGAAGTTGAAACATATGTGACAGTCAACCTCATTGAAACTAACTGAACTAACTGGAAACTCTTTTAACACAATATATAGTAAATTATTCTTGAAGCCTCACCTGACTAAGGTGTGGAGGTTGATGATCACCTTGATCTATATTGACGGCCTCAAAAACGATGCTACGAGTCACTGAACCCCCATGCTGACGAGCTGTAGTTGAGGAAGTATTAGTTGCTTTAACATAGAGCAAAGCAATTTTTCAATCGACAATTCTGTACATGCCCAACTCTTTACGTACTAAAGTAAATGTAAGAAACCAAATTTCTAAAGGCAAAAAATTTGGTAGCTTAAATAGACAAAACCTCTAGTTGATCAGTTTCAGCTACAAGAGGTTTAATAGTAGTGATCCGGTCTCTACAACAAATGATAAGGTTACCACCACATATGGCATAAGTAGCGGCTTAAAATATCAGTAAATTATAATGCATACAATTTCTGAAAATTCAAATAGCTAAAAGCCAATGAGCAAATAAATAGTAATCCAACCAAATATGAAGCCAAGTTTTCAAATTATCCATATTACCTGAATTGCTCGATGCACCTTCATGTCCCACGTTCCCCGTTGAAGGTGATGATGACGATTGGTGTGGTTGTCTAACAACCAGATGCAATGTATGGCCATCTTCCACATCTAATCAACATGTTAGGGAACTAAATATCAAAGTAATCAACAATACAGCCTATGTATTAAATTGGTGAAAGTTTAAATATCAAAGTAATCAACAATACAGCCTATGTATTAAATTGGTGAAGCCTTTAGAGCACAATGCTCTAAGATAAATTATCCAACAACAAATAATGACACATGTACATATGCTAAATGATTGCAAGAGAGAAAAATGTCATGAGCAACGCGAGCATAAAAAGTGTAGCATATAGGCCAATTTAATGGACACTACTTACGTAAATTTATGCCAAATGTTAGAAAGGGATGGATCGGGACATCATTAAAATCACTGTTCTCTGCTTCCATCTACATACCTTATTTACAAGAAATATAGCTGGCAAAATTTCACAAGAACCTTAATAATAAATTCTTAGTTTTTAAATTGTCGTTCATGAAACCTGCCTTACAAACCATTCCTTTGGCAAGCTTGCATCTTATTAAGGTATCTATCTTCTCACCAAAACTTACCCATAACTCTTTTAAGGCTATTAGCCATCATATCAAGCAGCTTGTCCCTGCCCATTCTCCACAAATTTCTAAACAAAGATCCATTAAGAGACTTGAGCGTTAACCAGGTAAGAAGCCAAAACGTCTACAGAAGAATTATGTTGATAAATATGCATAGGTGTTTGCTTTCTCTTGTCTAAAAATACTGAAGTTCCAGTCATTTTTCTTCGGCATCTACATGAAGGCCTAACATCTAGACATGAATTCAAAGAAATCTAAAGATAACCAAGAGTACTATGCGTGCTAAAAAATTCTGAAAAATACTTTTTTCCTAAAACCATCCTAGGATTTCATCATGAAAACCATCAACTTTGGGTGCTTGTTCATTCATCCAATTTAAGCACAAGATGCAAACTCATTGAAAAACTTAATAATTATCAATGATAAAAATGAACCGTCTAATCACATAATATGCCCCGCATTGTACAGTTAAAACGAAATTTGAAACCAGGAAAAAAAAAAGAGTAGCCAATTCGCAAATTGAAAGAAAGAAAACATAGTTGTTAGTATAATTTTTTTTTGGCCTGCACATGATAATTACTTACTCATGCACTAACAAGTTAAGGAAAAGAATTATCAATGTTCTTCAAATAAATATGACATTAGAATGAAGCATTTAACTTCATATCTTGTTAACAATTTTATAAAGATTTTAAAGTAATACCATTTAAGTTATACATAAAAAATTAAAAATCCATAATGACATATCTGTTTGGAGAACATATAAGGCATTCAATGCCCAAAGGAGGATACGGTACGCAGAAAGGAGTTCGTCATCTTTCAAAACCTTTCCACGACAGATAAGCCGTTGTTGTTCTGATACTACCCCGGTGACGGTAGCAATTTTTTCCTTGAGAAGTGGAACAGGTAGCTGCATGGAACACAACGATTGAAATGCATTAAGCATAATGAGAGAAGAAAGCAGGAAAATGACAACATGGATTTCCATATGCAAAAATGCACCCAAACTTACCCTTTGCTTTACTTATTTCTTCTTTTATTTAAAAGAAAGATAGTGACATGCAGTAATTCAGATGTGTAAAGTGCCGAGAAATAAATAAGCATGCCCAAGTAGCCTATAAACCTAGCCCCAAGAGAAGGCAAACAATCAATAATGTAAAATTTTTAATTCTTTTTCTTCTTTTTCTTTTTATTTCTCTGGGAGGAACAGGCATATTCATAATAAAGGTAATGCAAAATATACCCTAAAAGTGAAATAAAAAGTTCCAACCTGCGATAAAAGTTAAATGTTTATCCACATAAGTAAATAGCCTAGCACCTACTTATTTGCATCACACCTGTGATAATGAAATTTACATTTGTAAAGTAATTAACAGCCTTCTGGTTTTCTCTGAACCATCACAGCAGGTAGAAGTTTCGCTATGATTGTGTGTAAATATACTGGTAAATTGCAGTACTTGTTTATGAACTTGTAGTGGAAATTTTACTTTAATCTTCAACCTTCCACTAGGACATTTGATATCTCAAACTTCTGCAAGCATTATTTTTTTTCCGGTTCTTGTTCTCATCTGCTATTAATTAGAAAATTTTTGTCTACACACAGTGCATCTGTACATCTACGCAACAAGCATCCCTTGGCTCTGATTCCATCTCATATTTCTATCAGTACCATCTACTAAGTTGTAGCCTTATCTCTCCGAGAAACGGGATGGTTAAATTGAAAATGCAGAATAAATGGAGGGTAATAGATTCATAGTGTATGGTGCATGGATGTATCAATTGCAAGCAATAATTTTCCTTAATGGCAAGAAGGAGAACCGATAGTACTTGGAACATGGAAGTTGTAATTTATAAATTATTAGAACTTTGGATGACAAGCAATACAGTAAACCTCAATTGAGAAAGCAGAACAGAAGAAAATTGATCATTATCTGGGCCAAAAATGGGAAATAAAGAAGCGTGAAACACTTACACATTTGTTCACTCGCAAAGTGTATATCTTAGAATCCAAAGTTTTGACTTTTATTTCAACAGTAGTCTCAGAAGCTTCAGTAATATCACCATGCGAGTTAGTTACTTCAGAACCAGCATTACTCTCCATCTTCTCTGGGAGTTCAAGGTTAATTATGAAAATAGACAAGAAAATAAACAAGAAAGTGAAACATTTCAAAAGAAAAATTAAAAAGAATTGGACAGTATTGCATAGCCGTTCAAGTTTTAAATAAAAAGGTATAACTGCAAATAAAACAAAGGCAAAGCAGTTTAGTTTGAAAATTAGAAGAATAAAATTCTTAACAAGGTTGCTTCGTATTAGATGTTGAGGACCAAATCAATTATTGGCATTTATGCTACAAGGAAAAGAAATCTACTCATCAGCAAAGTACTAAGAAAGCAACATATCAAAAGAAAATTATCAATTTTGATAAATTTTGCATGAGAATGAAGATGCATTCTCCGATTTGCCGCTCCCTAAAAACTCTCGCTTGAACTCACGATTATTCGCCAACCAATTGCCTCAGCATCATGACAATAACTACAAGGATTTGATCAACTACTCAAATCAACTCCATGAAATAGTTGCCCAGGAATTGCCCTAATCCCACCGAGACAACTTCAGCCAACTTAATGTTGATCAGGAAAAATTGTTCAACTAATCAATCTGAAGGCCACTAGTCGATGTCAAATTTTACCTTTCACAAGTAGAACCACACCAAACCAAAATTAACCCCAACCCGAATCTACTCGATTCTCCATCAAATTCCCTCCCAAGAACTCAATAGCCCAAAATCTGAACAACTTAGAAACGCTTAAACATCCACGACATACTAAGAACTCAAATTTACCTAAATCGCACTGCAAAAAGCAATTTGTAGCGAGAAAAATCGAATTTTCACAGCACTTATCACGCCAAAAGGATCAAGAAACAAGGGATAACCAACTCGACTATACAAGCGTCAGCCGAAACCCTAGAGGACTAAAACTGAACTCCAATTCGTAGCCGAAAAAGGTGGCTTCTTGGTGGAGAATCCTCTGTTTAGCGTTTACCTCGGATTAGAGGCGTTGTTGGGAGAGGAACCCTCGAGGAAAGGAGGAGGACGAAGAGGAAATTTGGGGATTGTGGGACGAATCTCTCTCTCTCTCTCTCTCTCTCTCTCTCCCTCTCCCTCTCTCCCTTCAACCCCACAAACTATTCGCAGGTTCGTTCGTCGTACGATGGGGGAATTTAATTCAAGGGTTGATTGAGTGTTTGGGGGAGATTTTTTATATGGAAAATGCTATGTGTACACCCCTTTCGGGGTGTACATCATACACCCCACCCATCTAAGGGTGGGGGTGTGATGATGGGTCACTTGATGTGACCCGTAAAAAATATCGCCACCATTAAAATGGTGGAGGTGTATGATGTACACCCCTTCGGGGTGTACATGTAGCATTGCTCCACCCCACCCATCCAATGGGTGGGGTGTGATGATGGGTCAATCGATGTGACCCGTAAAAGATATCGCCACCATTAAAATGGTGGAGGTGTATGATATACACCCATTCGAGGTGTACATGTAGCATTGCTCATATATATATAAACTTTTTTAAATAAAATATTTTAAAAAATAAATAACACAAGGGAGAGTTTGATGTAAGATGGAAAAAAAAAAAATGGATAAATTATAAGAATTTTCTTGCATTTTAATCTATTTCATACTTTGATTGTTGAATTTAGATGCACAATTTTATAAAAACGAGTTGGGTTAAAAACTGAATAAATTATCTCATATATTCTCAATTTTGATAAATGATGAGACGAGTAGAAAAGGACATCTCCAATTTAAATTACAATTTAGATATCCATATATCTTCAAATATGGAGTCAACACAATACGTTAAACTATTTCAGTAAAGTTTTACAGGTGAATTCGTCAATTATTTTAAATATTTGAATCTATTTGAAACATGTAAAATGTGCCAAAATTTATGTAATTTTATATACAAAGAGTAATCAAAACATAGAAATGATAATATAGTAGGCTTTGTGTTGCTGTTTCTGGTTGTTAGCCACAAAGACAACTCAATAACACCAATGCATTCAATCACATAAATTTTAAGTAAACACAACAAAAACTAAGAGAGCATATAAATTCTACAATAGTTCAAACTCGATTTAAGTGATCATCACTTGTTAGTTCTACAAGTGGGAAGATGTTTTAATTCCGAAGGAGGATGCAATGAAACAAATGGGCCCTACAAAACCAAATTCAACACAAAAATTAAAATGACAAAGCATGAGAGATTACTCGTTTTTAAACTTGTGTTTTAAGACAAAAATGGATTTTACCCAAATTGACCCAATTTCAGGTGCTAGAAAGTATAACACGCAGTTTACAAAAGATAATGTAATATAAATACCCAACAAAAAAATATATATATATATATATATATATATTTTCTATTTGTAAGCTGCTACTTCTTCCTTAAAGCGGTCGAGGAGAGCCGGGACGCTCATTACACAGTGATCTGCTTTATCTCTGATTCTAACACTAACCTGCACAGGAAGGAAATAGAGATGATAATAAGTTCTTTAACTAAATTTAGAGAAAAATACCGAGAGGGAGAAAATCAGCACTCATTGCAGAGTGATTTGCCTGATCTCTAGCTCTTAAAACTAATGTGTGCACAAACAAAATAGCTATAGCAACAAGTTCCTTCTGAAATTATAGTGGGGACGGGGAGAGAGAGAGAGAGGAAATAACCTGTTGAGTTTCTGCTTCCTGGGCGCCAACGACCAATATATAATTGTATTGAGCTAGCTGAGCTTCCCTCACCTGCAAAGAATGGCATAGCACGAGGAAGAGAGCAACATGTGGAGTTACATTTCATAAGATTATAACCATCACCAGTTGATATTTGCAAGTATTGTAAGATGATGCTTTAAAACTACTGCAACATGCACGCAGCAGCAGTTATTGATATTTTTTAACTTTGTATTAACAAACAGAAAGAAAAAGTGCAGGAATTAGTTATCCAAGAATTAGCTTACAATGTTTCAAAGGAGTTAAGAAAGTAACAATTTAGAATAAAATCATTAAGGAGAGACTTGTTGGAGATACTTGAGGTACTACAAGTTGAATGTGTAAAAAATATGCAAACAAACACTTAAGGAGAAATTGATCAACCTTCTTCTGAATCGTCCTGTCTGATAAATCCATATCAACGTAGTATCCAGCAGCATGTATCTGGGCATGCACCTTAAGAACATAAAACAAGCATATAAACTAAGTAGAGAAACTGGGAAACACCATAAAATCTTTACATGCAGGTAACATGTATAAATAAATAAATGAAAACAGCATTAAGTAACTAAAGACTCAGCTTTACAAAGTCTATTACTATGCACATGAACCTTAATCTATCAAATAACCAGTTTACCCTTCCCCTCTAAAATGACGAATGTCAGGTACAAAGTCACACTATCGTGAAAGTACAGGGACTATGATAACCACTGTGGTAAGAACTAAAAAGTGATGATAAATCGCTAGAAGACTACATCTAACCGAGCATATTGTTGCCAATTTAAGGGTTACCACTAAGAATGAATGTAATATGTGCTTTCACAGGCAGTATCCTGATACCTGTTTTGCATATTCTTGACTATTCACAGAAATAGAGCAAACTATGGCCTGTCGAGGGCTAAGCCAAAATGGCCATTTTCCCTTATAATGTTCCAAGAGAATTGCAAGCATCCTCTCAACAGATCCTAGGATGGCCCTGTGTATCATCACAGGTCTTTCAAGTTTCGCTTCGTCCTCTGCAGAGTAGGTGAGTTTGAAACGAAGAGGAAGCTGAAAATCCAGCTGCAGCAGTAATTTTAAAAGTCAGAAAATGAAAATAGAGCCACTTCATAGTCTACCGAGAATGTGTCACAATGCGAAACCTGCAAAGTAGCACATTGAAATTTTCTCTTCAGTGCATCAAAAACACCAATATCAATTTTAGGTCCATAAAATGCACCATCTCCCTCGTTGATCTGCATAACAAACATTACGATGAGTAGCTTTAAACGATAATGTCTCATGTAAGCAGAACTTTCATCAGGAATAATGAGGATGGATATATTCCTTAGTATATGAGTTAGTGAGAGATAAATGTGCCAAAAATTTAAATTGTCTACTGATGCTCAGGTTTTCGCGGCTTAAACTTCACAACAGTACAGCCAAAACTATCAAAATGAGAACAAACCTAATGAGCCACAAGAATAACAATAATTCATCTACTTCCATTCCATTGAAAAATTGCACAATTCAAGGTTTTATGCACTAATCATTCCTGCAGTGGCTGGTTACTGGAACAGATTTTTAGCGTAATCCTGCAGTCCGATAACCAGATAGTTACAAGAACTTGGAAGGACGAAAATTATTTTATATCTTAACAAAGCTAAAAGTTAATTGAAATTAGTTTAGATAGTTTTTAATTCAAAATGCAAAAAGATATAAAGAACATCTATCAGCTTCAGTGTTTCACTTAAAGTGCAAACAGATTATTGTTTTGATAAGCTACCAGTGGTTAGGAAAATGCCATTGGTTCAAAGTATTTAATAAGACAGTAAAGATACCTTCCATGGCCTGTTAAATTCATTAAGAGCATCTGTCAGAGCAGCCTCGGCTTTCTCCCATGTTTCAATATCCCCCAAGTATTTCTCCGGTCTCTTCACAAGTGAAAAGAATGGAATCAATCAATGGCGTAAAAAAACACAAACCTAATAGTTAATATTATTTTCAAGGCAAAGTGATAAATAAGTATTACTTTCTTATAAGATACATAAGTTCTAATAGTTAATATTATTATAGCTGCTCGAACCATAGTAAAGGGCATCAAACTGGCCTTAAAACTGAGTCCTACTGTGTTTAGACTTTAGAGAGATAAACTGGGGCATATTTGTAAACCAGTAACTTACTGACAAAATGGAACTATAACCAACATCACTGTAGAGAGAAGACCTCTCACTATATGCAAAGAAAAGTACAATTGCATATACATTTGGATGCGAAAGCATTAAGATATGTTTCAATGAGCCCAACAACATGTCTAATAGCAAATACGAATATGTAAAACAAAAGGAAAAAGTTACTTACAGTTGATAATTCCAACTCAAATGTAAATCCAAAAATACCATAAGTGTAATTGATGAACTCCAAAACACCAATAACTTCATCTTTTATCTGTTGGAAAAAAATAGTGCAGCAACATACAACAGTGTATAAATGCAGGACCAATTGTATTAATTATCCACAAACAATTGGGGAGATGCAAAAGCTAGAATACAAAAAATCAGTACAACAAGAGAGCAATTAGAAAAATGGTGCATAATAAAAATCAATAACCAAAACTATGAATTCTGGAATAAAGTGGAAATGGGAGTTTAAGCAGACCTAATTTACAAGTTTAAATATCTCATGAAGTACCAATAGGGAGGGTCACTCATAAATATTTATCAGTCGGAAAATTTCATCATATAATGCCGTATTGGCACAGTCAAAACTTGTAGAGTTGTACAAAAATAAAGTGAATTAACTCTCTTATAAATACGGAAATTAATAGCACAAAGATTTCCACCGTACTAATTAATCAAACTAACCTGACTCTCCCTACAGAATATATGAGCATCATCCTGCAAGGAACAAGGATTTCATGTTATCAAAGAAAATTATTGGAGGTAAAGATCAGTAATAAAAGAATTATGCATGAATGGCATCTTAAGAGATAAATAACAACTTTATAATCGACCTCATTGCAACGAACATAAATTACCTGCTGAAACCTTCTAACACGTGTCAAACCAGAAAGTGCGCCACTAAGCTCATTTCTATGCAAAACACCAAAATCTGCCAGCCGGAGAGGCAATTCTGCAAAATTATCCTCAAATGGTTAAAGATTCTTGCAGGAGAAAGCATGATATCCAAAAAAGAAAATCAAGATATATATTATAGCAGATCAAAAATAAAATAAATGCAGTCGAAAATATCCAAATAGATCTATAATGCTAAAGTTTCAAATCAATTATGCTACAGTATTCTGTTTTGATGTAATACATTAAAACATTACAACCCTCAAAACATTACAAACCCTTATTTGGAGCAGCTTACCTCTATATGAGCGAACCCTGTGCTCGAACATTAAACAGTGGCCAGGACAATTCATTGGCTTAAGGCCAAATTCCTGTTTCTCTATCTGCATTCAAGAAATCAACTCAAACAAATGGCAGAAACATGATCTAGGAATAAAAGAAGAAAAGCTAGCCATTCTCAATAATAGGAAATAAAATTGATATGTAGAGTGATATACGGATATTAGTGCATTCTTATATAGATTCTTTATAGTACAAATTACTGGCTTTTGAAATAAAATGTTACCTCAAAAACAAACATGTTCTCTTTGTAGTTTGCAGCGTGGCCTGACGTTTCCCATAGTTGCATATTGTAAATGTTTGGTGACAGAACCTGACAAGCAGACAGAACAGGAATACAATGAAGAGAACAGAAACAATTTAATACAGTAACAGACCGATTAGTTAGTAAAAAAAAATAAACCTCTTGATAGCCTCTGTCTCTATACTGTGCTCTCGAAAAATCTATCAACTTATTATATATTCTTGCACCATATGGAAGGAAAAAACAGCTCCCTGGACTGCATGATTAAGATAAGGATGTCTTACATCGAGAAGTAGGCCGACAGGATAAAAAAACATGAAAGACAATAATGCAGGATACCTGAGGGGATGGAAGAAGAAAAGCTCTTGAGACTGTCCTAATATCCTATGATCATATTTCTTGGCTTCCTCTAGCATACGTTTATATTCCTACAAATTGAAGGACACAAAAGTATTAATTTTAAAAAAAATTCAAGATTCTAGTGTAAGAATAATCAGTCTAAGGAATCATATGTATATCAAACAAGTTGTTATATCAGCTATAACAAACAAAAAACAGGTATCATGGAAGCGATAACAAAAATATTTATATATACCAAGTGCGAAATATAAAAAAATATACTTCGATCCTAACCATAAAGGGTTTTTAAAGAATGTGTGAATATATTAATTGTGGGAGAAACCCGATATGGCAAGGTTTATTGTAGCATAGTCTTGAAAAACTGCATCACTAATTTGATATATCATCTTGAATAACAAGAGTGGCACCTTGAGACGTTTTTCATCAGGAAAGGATATCCCATAAACTCTTTGCAAGCTCTCCCGATCTGCCTTTCCCCTCCAATAAGAGGAAGAAGCCTAACCATGTATGTCAATCTCATGTCAAAGGCATTCGTAGTGAGTCAAAATAAATAAGATTTCAGGTCATAAGAATCACCCTTAAACAAGAAAATGCTTTCACGAAGGATGTGTTTGGGATATGTGGCCCACGACAAAGGTCAACTAAGGGGCCACACCTATACACAGTGATTGTCTTGTCGCTGGGCAAGTCATTAATGATTTCAACCTGCATATCATAACCAAAATTGCAAAATTCAAATATGTACATACAAGCATGAGAGGTACTATAACATTGCAATTGGTAAAAGTGGGCTTTTCAGTATAACCATTTACTTCAGAGACCAAAGACAATTGGCCATGTATCTAAGTACCAAGAAAGACAAAACACAAAGTTTCAAAACTGTACGAACGATAAGAATATATTGCCTTAAACTTATTTTCTGCAAAAATTTCAAGAGCTTGCTCCCTTGAAACTTCAATGCGCTCAAAAGGCTGCTTTTCCTGCATTAAATTTGATAAGACAAACAATTAGTAAGTAGTATAGAGTATATAATCAATAACATCTGTCACAGTGTTTGCTACTGCATAATCTTTATAGAATAAACGATGCTACCAGATCAAAAATAGCCAAATAAGAACCCAGGTTTATCATTCTGTTAAATATATAATATATATAAATATTAATATTACGACCTCTTACATGTTAGATTGATAGTTGAGGCTACTGCAGAGGCCAAGCCACTAATATTTTTCAAGCCTCTGTAGCAATCTAACAGCTTATACAACTAAGAGAAACATGAAAAGGAAGAATACAACTTACTGCAGCTGCCTTTTTAGCCTGAGATTCTATGCGACTAAAATGCTCCTCATTCAATGTGATATCATTGTAGAATGCATCATAGTAGAAACCCTGGAACAAATACGGTAGTACACCATAACCAATATAAGAACTAGGTTAACATAAATTTTGACCATAAATAACATATGAATATCTTATGCCTATACTTATTACATTTATGATAAGTGATAGCCTTTCCATGTAGCAACTAAACAAAGTATGAGTCACTGCACTAATTGTTAAATGAAATCAACAAGCTAATCATCTAGTTAAGTATACAATTGAATGAAATTAGCATTAAAAATAAAATAAATTAGTTGTTCATGCTATTCAACCCTATGTCTTGTTGTCTTATTTCAGCAATTGTCAGATTAGACACTCAGACAGACTCCAGAATTTAATAATTGACAGTGTCCAAGTCACCATCATCAAAGGAAAAATAGGAAAGGAAGAAAGTGAGTGAAAATGCAAGCATGCAACGTTCTTGAAGTACTTACCTCTCCTCTAGTAGTGCACGGCCCAATACACAGTTTGCATCCGTACTCCGATTCAACAGACTGACATTTTGAAGAAATGTAAAACTCAGTTAGAATTGCATAGTAAAATATGCAGATTGTTTTGAAATCCGACTGCTAGAACAGGGAGAAGGTAGTGGAGAATAAAAACAACTTCTATAGACGTGTTCAAGGGTGATATTTTAGCAATATGCTACTATAGAAAAAACATATTTGAGAGAACCAGCATGTCAACTTGAAAGTACCTCCCCAAGGATGTGAGCGCTGGAATGCCAGAAGGTGTCTCGTCCTTCATTGCTATCAAACTTGAAAAGTTTCAGTTCACAATCGCCTTCTAAGGGACGAATCATGTCCCATAATGTTCCGTCAACCTTAAACCCAAGGAAAACCAACAAACTTTTAGAAGTGATAAAATTATCAGACTAGAACAGTAGGAAATGTGAGTCATGGGGCATAAATAAGATTGATATACCAATCAGAAACCTAAGAATTAACTCCAACCATTTAAAACACCTTCCCAAATAGTTAGATGGTGTAATGAAAATATTCTTACCTGAGCAATTAGAGCACTAGCAGCCAAACCACTTGATATCTCCTTTGCAATGTCCATGGGAGATGTTATCCACTTTTTGCCCTCCTTTACTACCCCATCAGGCAATTTTATCCTATGAATCAGTGATCATAATACCAAGTGTTATGTAATCTAGGAGCTTAGCACTTTACAAAGTAATGACAACAGCTTTAGTCAAGGAAACTATGGCCATGGAATGGAAATTTAAATGGGAAATGGTAAAACTATAATGGGAGCTTACTGATCCCCAATTTTGAGTCAGGCCTAGAAGTCCGGAATTGAATCTTATTCGACCGTCAAACGGCAATAAGCCAATAATTCATTCCATTTCCAATTCCAGTTGCAAACCCCACAAAACAAATGGAACTGGTCACTCCCACTACAGTTCCGACTCTTTACAAATCCTTCTACAATTCCAATCCGCCAACCAGTGAACTACAACCATGCACTCTCAAGTCCTAATTTCAGTACTCCAATCACCACTATCCTCATCCTTACCACAAAAATCGTCTCTTTTTCTCACCAATTACTACTTAACGGCAAATAGTAAACCATGAAAAGGCCCTTACTTGATGGGATCTCCGCCGATGCTCTGGCGCTCGGCGTCCTGCTTGGCCTGGATCGCCTCGAAGAGCCGTATGCGCTTCTGGATGACGCCGTCGAGGTAGGCCTCATCCTTGCAGCTCGCCGGCGCTGGCGCCTTCGCCTTCGCCTTCGACTTGGGATCCGCCGCATCCGGCGCCGCCACCGCCGCCGCGGCGGCGGAGGCGGAGTGGTTGTCGCCCATGGCGGAGGTCGCTAGGGATTTGGAGGAGGAGAGGCGGCGTAGAGCGAGAAAGGGACGAGGAGGAGGAGAAGGAGGAGGAGGAGAGGAGGAGGAGCGTAGAATGGGGAGGCCCCGGCGAAGGCAATAGAGCATAAGAGAGAGGGATCGTCGATGGGGAGGGTGGCGGCGCGCTCCCTTTTCGCTTGGTTTCGTTAGCGATGAGTGAGGAAAAGGGTCGACGAGGGCTTAGGGTGTGCGTGGTTTTTGAGGGCGAAATGCTGTCGCTGGTTTTGGTCCACCACGTCAGCCGTAGACCTGGGGACCATGTCTACCGGGCTTAAAGGTTGATGCACTGTGGGCTACTATTGCGTGACTCCCACGCACGCATTTTTTTATGAGCAACGCTACATGTACACCCCCAGAGGGGGTGTACATCTTACACCCACCCATTTAAGGGTGGGGGGTCACTTCACAAATTGTGAAGTGATCCCTCACCACACCCCACCCATTAGATGGGTGGGGTGTGCGATGTACACCCCCAAATGGGATGTACAAGTAGCATTTTCCTTTTTTTATTAAATATGAAAATAAGAATATTTTTTAATTTATAATAATTTATTACTTCAATTGAATAAAATAGTTTTAATATTTTACTGTTCATCTTATCTCTTTCTTAAATATGAAAATAAGAATATTTTTTAAGGGCTATGCTACCTGTACACCCCATTTGGGGTGTACATCCTACACCTAAGCCCATCCTAGGGTGAGTGTTTATCCACTCGTCACTTCGAAGTGACGAGTGGAATTCACCCCACCCTAGGATGGGTGGGGTGTAAGATGTACACCTCAAATGAGGTGTACACTTATATATACCCTTCTTAAAATGGGCTATGCTACCTGTACACCCCATTTGGGGTGTACATCCTACACCTAAGCCCATCCTAGGGTGAGTGTTTATCCACTCGTCACTTCGAAGTGACGAGTGGAATTCACCCCACCCTAGGATGGGTGGGGTGTAAGATGTACACCTCAAATGAGGTGTACACTTATATATACCCTTCTTAAAATGGGCTATGCTACCTGTACACCCCATTTGGGGTGTACATCCTACACCTAAGCCCATCCTAGGGTGAGTGTTTATCCACTCGTCACTTCGAAGTGATGAGTGGAATTCACCCCACCCTAGGATGGATGGGGTGTAAGATGTACACCTCAAATGAGGTGTACACTTATATATACCCTTCTTAAAATGGGCTATGCTACCTGTACACCCCATTTGGGGTGTACATCCTACACCTAAGCCCATCCTAGGGTGAGTGTTTATCCACTCGTCACTTCGAAGTGACGAGTGGAATTCACCCCACCCTAGGATGGGTGGGGTGTAAGATGTACACCTCAAATGAGGTGTACACTTATATATACCCTTCTTAAAATTTTCTCTTTAAAAAGTAATTTATAATTTTTAAAATGGAAGGGAAATAATTTGCACGGTTCACAGCTGATGCGGTGGACATTGCTCATGCAGTAATTTCTCTACAAAACAAACAAAAAAACATAAATAAATAATAATAATATTTTAGATATTTATAAAAAAAAATATTTTAAAAAATTAAGTATAATTTGCAAATCAAGTATTAGGATATATCAAAAAATTAAGTATTAAATTTTTTTATAATTTTCAAATCAAGTATTACGATATGTTTGAGTCATTTAAATTTATATTTTTGGCCTACAAGATAATATTATTTTTTAAAAAAAAATATTTTGGCCCTTAAAATTTACACTATTTTTAATTTTTTTTAAAGAACCTAATAATAGATTGTTATGTAATTTTAAAAATGTTGGGAAGCCATGGCCGCTGTTGGTCTTCACATAGTTTCGTCTCTGTATTCGAGTATCTGCGTCCATAGTCTTTAAAATTTTCAGCATAATTTTTTTTCTGTAGGATGTGGGACTATCAGGATGTCACGGTATCTGCTTAGTGAAAAGTAGTCGCATCTTTACGGCGACGATCTTTTGTCGTCTCCGGTGGATAATCCTTGCGAAATTGATAACACATTTTGTCGATACGCGGTTATTTCAATGAGAAAGTCCCAATGCATGTAGTCTTTTACATCAACTATAGCAGCAAAGCGCGAAGGTTTCTTATTTGGTTTCTGTACAAATCATAGAACCAGGATTGTACTTGTGCTCTATGAAATCATGTTTGGTTTAGCTCATTTTATGTTCTTGTGTAAGCATACCTAATTAAAACACTGCCGAGAATCAGAGGGAGAGATTGCAACTCTGAGTGGACTGATTGATTTAATCAGACTTGATCATTTGCTTTAGCCAAAGCAGCAAGTTCAAATAAGATAAAAGTTGATGGAGATTATATTGCACAACTAAGACTGATGAAACCAATCTCTGAATGTGATCATCTCTTGTGCATTCCTGCACATAAAATGTCTTAAACTGGGGATTCTGGTGAGTTCTGTGTCTCTCCTCAACCATATATGTTGCAGTTGAACTGAAGAATGTTCATATCTATACATTGGATGAGAAATTGTTGCCTAGACCTGGTTTGTAAACTAAAATCTGGTTGATAAAGCTGTTTGATGGGCACATGCAAAAGGAACATAAGAGAACAACAAGTATTGTTAATCTATATGTGCATTACACTAAAATGCGCCATCCACGGTGCGGTACACCAGTTCGAGGCTATAGTTTTTCCGATTAGATAGCAAAATAAACTTTAAATTTTCACTCTTAACATAAAATGAGCCTAAGTATTGGAGAGAACAATAATGGAGTAGCACTAATGATTCTGCATTCTAAATGAGAATAGCTTATTTGTCTATAATGGATTATGATATATATATTGTAGTACTTGCGAATATCATTTAGATTTATATTTAAGCATCAATTGAAATGATCACTCGCATCGTACCTAAACTAATTCAATTAGAAACTAAAAGATGAGACATTCGGGTGGATCTAATGGAGTTGAATTGGGTGTTTATATTGGTGTTACAGTTTTATTCAGAGATCGGTAACACTTTGTGCCAACAAAGGATCATGATTCTCTGAAATATGCTTGGAATTCTAGTTCCCTCCTGATAATTTAGTTCATGGAAATTGATTGTTTAGACTTTTTTTTTTGGTGATCTTATTACCCCAACTGCAGCTTCCATTTGTGAAAGTATGCGACGCCTCCAATAGTCCCACATCGGATGTGGTTAGAATTGTAATTGAATTTATAAGAGACATGGACACTAGTAATAATAACTAGGCTTGAGCATTTTGAGTTGTGGTTTGGATCCAACGAGTTATTATTACTAGTGGGCCGGATCGTTATAAAGTAGATATGAGTTCGGGTTCGGAACATCATGATTCATAATAGTTGTTAGCAATAAGCGCACAAACCAAACAAAATATTTAATAAAATTCTTAACGGGTTTGTCTTAGCGGCCTGAGCTCTGCGCTTCCACCACATATATCCATTTTTCCTTTCTCAAAATTTTATCAAATTTTGTCGTCGCACTGCGAAGCCGTCGGCGAACCGAAAACCCAAAGTCGAAGCGATTTCTGATTTTGGAGTCACATCTAAGAATAGTTATTTTAAGCTGGACTCTGCAACATCCTAATCAGAGAATAAATGGGATGAATAATAAGAACAGTACCTACTAATATTGAAACATAGGGACCAGAGATAATTCTTGCCCCATTGGTCATACGAAGAACACCAAAAAATTTGCTAATCTGTGCCATAGGAATATGGAAATTACAGAAGTTTAGTTTAAGAAATTGTACACTGTGTTGATCATCTAAAGAAGTCTGACAGTTTCATAGAAACAGTATTCAGGAAGATGGAAGGGATTTTCAGATAAGTATCTTTTGTCAGTCTTCTAATTATAGTATATGGTACTGTTCCTTTTACCATAGACTGAGGATTGCTGTTTTAGTTTGTGGGAAGGAGTGACTGCAGGTTTTTTTCTCAGGAGAAGAGGAAAGAGTGATTGCATAAAACTTAAGTTTTTAATCCCTTTATACCAACATTCAAAATTATATATATATATATATATATATATATATATATATATATATATATATATATATATATAATTGAGCTTCTATAAAAGTACAAAGTCATTAATTGGTGCTGGTAGATTTTTAGCGCTTGGATAAAAAAAATATGTGATTAGAATAATAACGGGCCAGAAATAAAATAATTTAAGTGATGAAATTAGTCAAAGTGGACAAATCTAACGGTAGAAAACTTATAAACATCAATTACTTGATACTTGTACAAATATAATAGCCGAACTCTCTCTCTCTCTCTCTCTCTCTCTATATATATATATATATATATATATATATATATATTTTCCTATATGAGTAATGCTACGTGTACACCCCGAAGGGGTGTACATCTTACACCTCCACCCCTTTAATGGTGTCGATGTTTTTTACGGGTCACATCGAGTGACCCCTCATCACACCCCCACCCTTAGATGGGTGGGGGTGTGAGATGTACACCCCTTACGGGTGTACAAGTAGCATTTTCCTATATATATATATATATATATATATATATATATATATATATATATATATATATATATATATATATATATATATATATAGGAAAATGCTACCCGTACACCCCATTCGGGGTGTATATCACACACCCCACCCATCCAATGGGTGGGGTGTGATGATGGGTCAATCGATGTGACCCGTAAAAGATATCGCCACCATTAAATATATATAGGAAAATGCTACCCGTACACCCCATTCGGGGTGTATATCACACACTCCACCCATCCAATGGGTGGGGTGTGATGATGGGTCAATCGATGTGACCCGTAAAAGATATCGCCACCATTAAAATGGTGGAGGTGTATGATATACACCCCTTCGGGGTGTACATGTAGCATTGCACATATATATATACACTCATAAATGAAATTTATGTATGTTTCCAGACTTTCTCTCATACCTATTTCTATGGAAGGCCATGGTTAAGTACAACTACAAAATTTCTATTATTAAAAGTGGGAATTAGATCGTTGGCTCTAACAATTAATTCAAAAAATTTTAGTTGTTAAAAAAATACAACTAATCCACTTAAAATATATAGATACAATACTCATGAATTTCGATTGTGACTTGATCCAACTAGCCTTCCGTCATTTTGAACATAACACGATTCAATCTTATCTTTCGCCACAAGGCAAGATACTGACCTCTTTAAATAAACAACAATTACATATTGAACCCTACCCAATTCCTATTTATAATTTGATTATATCGACCGCATGCAGTGCTCAATTTTAATCGATCACCACCCTATATATTATTCTCAGATTTTTGCGGAATTTATTGAGAACCCAATGCATAGATTACTCATGAGGTATCAAACTTAGTTTTATTTCTTTCCTCATAATTGGGAGTTTGGTCCCCCCACTAATTAAACTGATCAAACCCATTACCTATATACCAACTACTACTTAAATTGCAATTAAAAGCCTGTTTAGATTCCTACAACTATGTTGCTTTTACCACTAGCTAGTAATCATATTCTGCATTACTCCATATTTCTTCTTGTTAGATGTGATTCAAAATCAGAATCGCTTCGATATTATGATTCAGGTTCGCCGACGACTTCGCAGTGCGACGAGAAATTTTGTGGATGTCTGTGGTGGAAGCGAAGGGCTCGGGTGAGATCGAGCGATTGTACAACAAAGAACTCTTGTATTCCCTCTTTTCTACATAGTGAAATCTCTCATCTTTCGCCCGTAATTTTTTCCCTGCAAAGGGTTTCCACGTAAATCTGTGTGTTAATTCTCTGTCGTGCAATTTTGGTTTTACTTTTCTGTCGTGATCGCCAATTGATTTTGTTTAGTTTGTGCGCTCGTTGCTAACACTTCTAAACTTAATTTATTGCCATTTTGTATTAGCATTAATGAGTTCATATGATGTGATCACTAACATGGAGGAGGGCATCAACTTAAACAGGCAAATTTTTTGTACCCAAAGTTTCCAGTCAAAGGCATCTGTTTCTAGTCAAAGTCAAAGAGGGGACACTCCACCTTTAAAAAAAAAAAAAAAAAAGAAAAAAAAGGGCCCCTCTTCAGATCTTCATCATGGAGGGGGTGACAAAGATTATAATTAAGGTTTTTAATAAGAGTTGCTTAGATTAATTATAATCACGACACGGAGACGACGACGACGACGCGCACGAGTGCTCTTCCCAAGCTTTCCAGCTTATGTATGTGAATGCAGAATCATATGCCACAGGGCGCGGGGCGCAGATCGATCAATCGACCGCACCTCGCACTCGTAATTAACATAGTTTTCGAGGTAAGAGAATAAAATAGTATTAGCTCATTCTAATCTCGAGGTTTTCTAAACCATGTATTATGCCTCAGCTTATAAATTATGGTTAATTAGTTTAAGTCGAAATGACTCAGCATCACAATGGCAATGTTTTTTTTTTTTTTTTTTTTAGTCCTGTTTAATACACATTAATTACATTGGATTTGGTAATTTCGAGATGTTTTCTCATTGGTTGTAGCATATTTTTAGGAAAAGCTTCTTGGAGAGGGAGCTTTTTCAATGAAAACAATTTGGATACATGAATTCTTGTGAACTTTTACATTACAATATTATCTGTTCTTTATTTTTGGTTGCCTCATATAATTTTTTGTTGCTTTTTGAAGGTATTATTGAATTTAAGGGCTAATGAATATTTAGATTTGTATAGTGCTAATAGGTAAGTAATTAGATCTAGGGTTTGTAAAAATTCACGAGCACAATTAAAATAAGGCACAACAACAAATTGAGTTTAATACAAGAATTTAAATTCTCATCAACACGAACTATATTTGTCCTGTCATATCATATCGGCACAATAGAACTTCCATATTGATGTTATAACTCAAATCTTTCTTTTTTTTTTTTTTTAATTAGTAAATAATTTTCGTAATAAAATTTTTTAAAAATAATATATAATATATAATAAATAATTAAAATATTTTATTATTAAACCGGCATAATTCTGCACTTAAATTCTTGATTTAATGCATCTATAAATCTACTTATAACAGACCATTTGATAAAGCACTTGTTGTTGCAATGTGCACATTTTGTTTGCTAGAATGGGTTTATGACAAATTTTGGTTTCAATTTAAGGCCTAAATATATTACATGCACATAGTAATTATCTTCTCTTATATATTCCAAACATGAACTTGATTAATTAAAACTAACAAGAACTCCAAAACCATGATTAAGTAGAATAATATATAATTAATTAGAAAATTCTTTCATAAATATACATAGGGATTAATTAAGCTGGATCGGAATTAATTGGAACAATATTATGCCCATGCATCTTAACCGGGAAAAAAAGTAATTAATTATAAAACTGCCAACTAAGTAATTAGTCCAACATGAAATTAATGGCGAGAACTAGCAATTAACTAATTAATTAGCCATGTAATTATAAAAAACACTAATTAATTAGAGCTTAATTAATTAGCATAGTGGTGATCTATGTGGAATGCCTTTCCTTCTGCTGATATTTGCAGCCATGTCTTCATCAGCTGCAGCTACTGATCTACTTGCAGATCTTGCACATACGTAGAGCGCACTGCTGCGCTTCTTTCGCACGATCTCAGCTCGCCGCACGCTCAGATTCTCCGAATCCGACGAACCCGTGTCCACGATGGTCGAGTGAGTGGTCTCGATCGCCTCCTCGTCGACGGCATCGTGGGGGATGAAGAAGTCCGGGCTCAGCTGCAGTCTCTTGCATGGCCTCAAATACGACGACAAGTCCTTCCTTTGTCTCAGAATGTAATCTACCTGAAGTGTAACACCCTCGAAATTTGGATTAGTCCTCTATATAAATGATATAATAGGACTAAATCTCTAACCCGGCTATAGCATTTTGGATGGTAGCAAGATCCAAGAGGAATATGAGAGTTAAGCGTGCTAGAGCTAGAGTAGTTCTAGGATTGATGACCCCCTGGGAAGTGGGGCGTCACATGAAGAGTTAGAGGGTAATTTTCCAAATTTTGAGAAGAGACATATGTGACGAGTGGAATAATACTCATCTCGGAATGAAATGGAGTGTAAGATATACACCTATATATCCATATATATATATATATATATGTAGTTGTCATGAGGAATTTGTTAGATGTTTTAGTTTGTGGATTAATTGCTTGATTTGGCCGATTAATTACGTATGTATTTGTAGAAAATTGTATACGTACTCTCAATGCATGCTACATTATATAAAGCTGCTAAGTTATAACTTAATTTATATACTACAATTAATTAATTAAATTTGGGAACAATTAATCTAGCTAGGGAATTAGTTTTAATTTATTAGATAGTTGGCGCCATGTTGAGAGTTGGTACATACATAATTTGATCCTTAATTTTGTGATTATTCTTGATTAAGCGCATGATTTTCAAAATAATCTTCTAATTAAGTAGAAGGCTCAATTCAATAATAAACATCATTATTAAACACTAGTGCATCTAATAATCCAAGATATATATATATAGCAAATCATATGTATAATTATTGTTTGTTGAACTAAAAAAGTTCATAATTAATTAATTACCTTGCAACCAAGAGAGCAGTGGATGTATGGCTCCTGGAGGCTCCTGTCACAAGATGTGCAAATGTTTCCTGATCCCTTAAACTGCCTATTTTGTGGCCTCTTCTTCAGAAACACCACTTTCGAACTATTGATCGTATACGACTGCGCCGAAAAAATGAACCAAAAAGAAAGAAAGAATCAACAAAAAGCGACCGATGAATTATGAGTTTCTGTTGTTAATTAATCGAAGCAGATCGATAGCAGCAACCATTTCATCAGACATACGTATATGTATATATATATATATATATATATGTCTTATTAATTATTTGTAATTGGCGGACCTGAACATTGGAGCAGTCGATGAGCTTCTGGAGGTCCTCTAATCTGACTACGTCGTGATAAACATACCGTCGCACCTGCACGAGCCGGTGACAGCGGTGCGCGGGCACGCAATGCGGGCAAATGCTGGTGCAGCAATCCAAGCAGCAGATGTTCTTCTCGTTCTTCTTCGCGTTCTCGTGCGCGGAGCATCCTACGAAGAACTTCTGCGTCTCCAGAGCTTCTAACCATGCAGGCTTCCAAATGGCCTAATTAAACATCACATGACAAATTATATACATATATATATATATAGTTTGATAATTTAGAGCTAAACTAAACTTTTAAAGATAGGGAGAAAAAGAGATCTAGAGATACTCACCATGATCATACCAACAATAGATATTTGTGGTGCAATATGTAAAAGGGACTAGAATTAACGAATAAGTGCGTGTGTGTGTGTGTGTGTGAGAGAGAGAGAGAGGAGATGAGGTTTGAGTGTATATAATGTTGGAGAATGAGAGGAGAGGATGGTGTGGTATATGTTTACTTCATGAAGAGAGAGAGAGAGAGAGAGAGAGAGAGAGAGAGAGAGAGAGAGAGAGAGAGAGAGAGAGAGAGAGAGAGAGCTATATCTACTACACTGATAATAAATTTTGTGTATAGAGGGGATCGATCACCATGGTTTGAGGAGAGGAAGGGGGGAATATATAAAGAAAAAAAATTAAAACAAGGAGAGGTGAGGGGAACGTGGGTGCAGTTTTTAGTGTTTCCCATCTTCTTCTTTTTTTTGTTTTTTTTTTAAAAAATCTTGTTTTAAACCCAAGACAACTCGAGAGCCACACCCCTCCTAAACAAATGCTATAGATGGGGCTTGCCCCGAGGAGTTTTTGATTCCTTTTTGTGGCCACATTTTCCTTTTTTTGTTTTAATTGATTTTATATATATATATATATATAGAGAGAGAGAGAGAGAGAGAGAGAGAGAGAGAGAGAGGGGTTTTGTTTTGACTTTTGATCTTATGTGAGTGTATGGAGAGAATTGTACATAGCTTATCATTATTAATGTATATATATAGAGCAATGCTATATGTACACCCCGAAGGGGTATACATCATACACCTCCACCATTTTAATGGTGGCGATATTTTTTACGGGTCACATCAAGTGACCCATCATCACACCCCCACCCTTAGATGGGTGGGATGTATGATGTACACCCCGAAAGGGATGTACATATAGCATTTTCCATATATATATATATCATGCTCCTATTATTATACTTAAAAAATGGGGGCAAATTTAATATTTTATTCATGCAAATTAAGATTAATATTTTTTTACTAGTCTTATTAATATTACAATTTTTTCAAAAATACTGTTATGCTCTTGGTGGTGTAAAATTTATAACTTATTTTTGGAAGGAAAATGCTAGATGTACACCCCCAAATGGGGTGTACATCTTACACCCACCCCATCCTAGGGGTGGGTGAATTCCACTCGTCACATCGAGTGACGAGTGGATGAATACCCACCCTAGGATGGGTGGGTGTAGGATGTACACCCCATTTGGGGGTGTACACCTAGCACTACTCGTTTAACAAATATGTAAAAACGGATTAAATTTAATATATCTTTATGTTATAATATTCTCATTATTATTATTATTATTATTAATTTTTATAAATTCTAGTCTTATTTATTTTGAACGTTTTACACAGCTCATATATTCATACACACATACATAGATGGAGAAATGTTTTCATATCATATATATACACATACACACATTTATACATAAATACACACATACATATAGAATTATAAATTATATTAATTATGAGATAATTTGTTCTAATTCTGAATTTTTTTATCGAATTGATTAGTCTTTTAAATAACATAAAATCTCTTTCGCCATTATCTCTCCTACTATCGATTTTTTAGGTAACACAAATAATTTTTCACTCATAACCCACACAAAAATAAAAAAAGAGAAAAAATAAAATAAAATAGAGATTTTTTTTTTAAAAAAAAAAAAACCTAAATGAAATATTTTTTTTCCCCTCCCAAACTTGTCATAGAATAATAATCTCTTTTCTAATCCGAAACACCATTTTGTCGGTCTTTGACCACAAAACCCTAATTGGTCAAACATCTCCCATTCTCTTCCCCTTTGCAATCTCTTTAATTAATTAATTAATTAATTAATTAATTACCATCTTTTGTGGACACCTTTTTTTTTTTTTTTAATTTATTACCTTTAAAATTAGCAATTGAAAGATTGCCCACAGAATCCTCACTTTCTCTCTCTTCACCACTTGTGTACACCGGATGTATCTTTACGCTTCATGCACCGCACTTTTTTAAAATTAAAATCTCATTAGATAGGTGCAATACAGGCAAACTGTAAACTTAATTCAATTCGTATGATCTTACAAACTATTATGGTTCAAAATTAATAATTAATTAATAATAATCACAATTCGTCGTTTCTTTATCCGGACAGTTTGAACTCTCAAACTCACCAGCAACATATTCGACAACTATCTGTTGTTTCTAGCGCAAATGGCAAAAAATCTGATTGTTGATATTCGTCCCTAGTTCGAATTCTAGTTACTTCATATTTTTAATTAAGTTTATTTTAAAATAAGCAAATTAGATAATATGCTACCTTTTTCTCTCTTAAAAAAAAAAAAAAACATATTCCACAACCAATTACATTTTCTTTTTTTAACATATAGTATGAATTTTGTGAATGCCAAAAAAAAACATTGCTCAGAATAAATTCAGACTCACAATCATCTGCAAAAGAATTTTTGAAAGCGTGGTGCAGGGTGGACCCGGTGCATGTGAAAACTTGTTGGTCTAGGCCATGTGGGGTGGCACACGTGTGCATGCATTTTTTTTTATTATATATATATATATTATTATTATTATTATTAAATTTTGGGGAAAATAATAATAAATAAAAAAAGGACAAAGAGAAAGGGGGAGGAGGCGTACGCGGCGAGCACTCCAAAGCTGGTGCACGAGGGCAATAGGTGCGTGGCACGTGACGCCTCTGACACAATTTGGAGGTGTCACGTGCACGTGAAAAGAGCTACAGGGGGGTGGCTTATTCCTGAGGTCTCTGATGCGCACGATATGGAAAAAATATTTTGCTGTTCAAAAAAATAAATAAATAATAAAAGTAATTAAGAATGTACGAAATTTATTTATTTTTAATCGACTGTTTAATTTATTTAATTTATTTAATTTGAGTCGGTGGATAATAGTATCTTGATTTTATTTCACAAATTTAGAGCTATGATAATTGTGTGAAGTATAATAATAATTTGTTTTTTAAAAAAATAACATATACAAAATTTGAAGTTAAAAATATTGTTAACTGATTCAGATCAAACAAAATAAAAAATTAAATGATCAACTTAAAATATTTTTTTTAAAATATACCACTTCTTAATTATGTGTATAATAAATATAAAAAATATATTTTTTTAAAAAATCAGAATTAGCTCTGATATTATATTATCTAAATGTTCAATATAATAGAATATATATATATATATATATATATGCAGTGATATATATTAAAAATATAAAATTGTATGGACATCTTGTGAAATTGTCCAAACAACTTTTATTTAGTTATTTATTTAATCAACACCTCTGTACTATTACTTATTCTTAATTAGACCTTATTCGCCAATTAAACAAAAAAAAGAAAAAAAGAGAGCTCATCTTTTTTTCTTTTTTTCTTTTTTCTTTTTTTTGTTGTTGTTGCCGTTGTTGCTTAAGTCCTCGACTATTTATTGATCGGTAAAAAAAGTATTAAAATTTCTAATTTTTTCACTGATTGAGGACCAATTTTAAAATCAGGTGTAGTACATGAACTCTGCATACATTTTTACCATTAAATTTCAAACCGTTTTTTTTTTTTTTATTTTATACTTCAATGCATCTAATTCAGTTTAGCAACTGCAATGTGGGCCGAATCTCGGCCCAAATTAGTATTTGGGCCGGGCACCAACACTGGCTTGCCCGACCCAAACTAAACATAAACCGACCCAATAAAAGGCTTAGTGGGCTTGCACTGTCCCTTTGGCCCATTAATTGTTTGTAAGTTGTAACCATCCCATATGTTACAATGGGCCAAAGGCCCACTAACGGAAAATATGTGGAACTGTAAAATTATGATATTGGAACATGATATTTTACATATGAAAACAAATAACATAAAACTAATTACTCTGCACTCGGAATTATTAAAGTGATAAAAAGTTAATTATAAGGAGCAGGGCTACTATATTTTTATTTTTATGAGTATAGATTTTTTCATATTTATAAATTATTTTTGATGATGAAACTTTCAAATCGATGTTCCATACTGGTAAATGTGATTCAGAACATTTTAAACTTCTAGAATTTTTTTTTTGTAATTTTTTGAAATTATAATAAAGTCCATCCAGCAAGTATAAAATGAATAGTTAAAATCGAATGATCTCATAAAAATAGAGAATCACAATCTTCAATTTAAAATCGGAGTTATAGATTTTTATCTAGATAGTGCAGAGAATTTTTTATTAAAAATTAAACTTATTTTGTTTTCTTTTATACCGTTAAACTAGTAAGTATTCCATACGGGTCGTTAAAAACTATTAAATTTAAGATATTTTATTTTGATCATAGAGTAAATGATATCGAAAAATTATAAAATTTAGATTATAGAAGTCTCAAATGCTCTAAATTATTTTTAACGGTATGGATCGTCGATTCGAAAATTCTATAATCGAAAATAATTTATGAGTACGAAGCCGATTGCAGTCATAAAAATATAGTAGCCGTAATCTAATTATAAGTTCATCATCAATTTGAACTTCACATACCTAATTACCTAATTACCCAACTCCACCCAACACTTTATTTATTTAGTTCTCACATTATAAGATCATTATAGTAATATGCAATTCAAAAATGCATTTAATTTTATTTTTTGGAACATGGATATAAACTTATTTGAATATTTTAATCTTCTGGTTTCTTGTTGACTTTGGAAACTAGGGCAAGCAAATGCAAGCACATTATTTGCAGGCCATAGAAATGGTCAACTAGCATTTTTTTTTCTATATAATTATCCATGATTTAAGCACTTCTCTAATGTATCTATTTTTGCAAATTAAATGTGAAAATCATAAATACTACAAGGAATTGAATGTAAAAATATGCTTATTTGCATAGAAAATAAAGCGAGAATAATGTTAAATTTTTCATTGTTAAGCATTTATTTTGATTACCGTTTTGTTTTTTTTTTTAAAAAAAAAGAAATAAATTTTGTAAGAAATGTGAAGTAATTAGACTTTAAATTCAAAACATCAAATATCAATCACTAAATTTTTTGCCGCTAACTTTTAATATTCTTAATCAAATAGATCGGAGACATCACTACAAATCAAAACTATAGAATTCTAGTAATAAAATCAAACTTCTAATAGTTAGTACACATTTGAATATTTTAACAATATATACTTCAGATATCAGTCGTTACTAGCGCAAGTAGCAAAGGATTTAGTGGTTGATACTCATGATCCGAGTTCGAAGCCTAGTTGCTTTATATTTCCAGCTAAGTTTATTTTAAAAATAAACGAAGCAGATAGCATGCTGTCTTTCTCTCAAAAAAAATAAAATAATAATAATAATATATAAAATACTTTTGAGAATATAAGATCATTTATTTCATTATTTTTGTTAACTGTAAGGTGCAGTAATTGGTAAATTCCTGACACTTGAGCTGGTCTCTTCAGCGCATAACGTATGCTTTTTTGAATACAAAAAAGGCAACGTGATATCAATGCTCTGCATTGGCCATTAAAAACGAAAAAAACAAAAAAAATTAAAGAAGAAGAAGAAGTGGAAACAGGGAACCAAGACCAAATTACCAACACAAAAATTCCCATTTTTGAGTTAATTAATTCATGAGTTCCTTTCTTTCTCTTTCAATCGTTCTCATCTCTGTTTCCATCCTTCTGATCCCTTCTTTGGTTTCTGGGCTTCACAATGCACCCATATCAGGTTAAAAAGAGTGAAAAAAAGAGATTTTTTTTTTTTTTTTCATCTGTTTTCTGAACTGGGTTTTGGTTGTTAAATTGAATTATGAGGAAAAAAGCATGTTTTGATGAAAAAGGTGCAATTTTTATGCTGTTTCTGATGTGGGCTCTTGCAGGTGGAGGAGGAGGAGGAGGAGATCATGTTGTTGTATCATTGAGGAGATCTGTTATTGAGGGGAACACATCTATCGTTTTGGCCGCAGAGAGGACACAGAGGAAGGACCCTTTGAATGGATTCAGAGATTACACTGCGGGTTGGAATATAAGCAATGACCATTATTGGGCTGTGAGCTCCTCCTCCTCCTACATTACCTTCAATTATTTTCTCTTCTTTTTCTTATTATTGTTTGATGAAGTATTGTCCGAATAGTATTTTCGGAAGAAGCATTATATTGAAATCTCTTCAGTAGATTCTCTTCATAGCGGAAGCATGCGCGCCAAATTGGAGCTTCTGCTTTTGTAGTTTAGAATATGTTTGAAATTACAGAAAAATTATGTTATGGACAACAGTTATTTCATATAATTTCATATGATATCAGAACAAAAAGTTCTGAGTTCGAATTCCGTCAGACTCCTAACATTATTTATGAGTACAACGGTTATTTCATATAATTTCATAACAGGCATCTATTCTCAATGATCTGTAATCTTACGGTTTTATTGTAGTCTGTTGGTCTGCAATTGATGCTTAATCTTAGGGGGGTCTTGTTGCAGTCTGTCAGTTTTACTGCTGCTCCGCTCTTCGCCGTCGCAGCGGTTTGGTTTCTCATTTTCGGACTAGTCTTATTCCTCATCTGTTGCTGTTTCTGCTGCTGCCCGGGCCGGAGTTACTCGTACTCTCGCGCAGCTTACGCGGTCTCTCTTATGCTCCTCATCCTCTTCACAGCTGCTGCAGTGTATAAATCATCACATTTCACCTCTATTTTGTTCTTGATTTATATCTTCTAGTAGTTTGATCAAACACATTAAGATGACTTGTTAATTGCTGTTCAAATGTGATGCATCTAGTATTGGATGCATTGTTTTGTACAATGGCCAGGGCAAGTTTCATGACAGCACATCATCGACATTGAACTACGTAATCGGACAGGCGAACATCACGGTGGCCAGCCTTAGAAGTTTCTCCCACTATCTGGCGACCGCCAAGACCGCTGGCGTGCGCCAGATTTTTCTTCCTCCTAGTGTCCAGAGTAAGATCGACGAGGTCGTGGTGAAGGTTAATGCTTCTGCGAATGAGCTCGCTTCTCATACATCAAACAATTCCAGCAAAATTCAGAATGGATTGGATACTGTGTACGCGAGCCCGCTCTTTGTTCTTCTTGCCTCTTTCTCGAGGAGTAGACATTGAATCATTTCGGTCTCTATGTTGTTTTTCGCAGGCGATTGGCTTTGATTATCATTGCAGCTGTGATGCTCCTCTTAGCATTTCTCGGATTCTGTGAGCACATATTTCTCTTCTAAGATAAAAACACTTAATTTCTTGCATCAGTTTGGTTGAGTTTTGTTGATTTATATATTTTTTTGCAGTACTTTCCATACTTGGACTACAATGCCTTGTTTATATGTGAGTACATATAGTGTCAATTGCATTTCCGCGGCCGTCGATGTCTCTTTTGGTTTTTCTCATTAGGTTTTGGTTTGCGAAATCTGCAGTTTAGTGCTTCTCGGATGGATTCTAATCGCGGGAACATTCATCTTGTGTGGCATTTTCCTCCTTTTGCATAAGTAAGTTGATTGCAATTCCCCTGCAATTACTATATCGCGAAATCGACAACATATAATCCCTTGTCTAAATATGATATGAACATCCATGCTTAAACTCGATGTGAATTTGTTTTACATTTCATGCGCATTGCTTAGTTTTACATTTCTATTTACTCATGTTTCGCGGGGTTTTCAGTGTTGTGGCGGATACGTGCGTCGCGATGGATGAATGGGTCCTTCACCCCCACAAACATACCGCACTCGACGACATCCTTCCTTGTGTCGATGCTGCCACCGTGAACGAATCGCTATACCAAAGCAAGCAAGTCACCTACAGTCTCATAAACGTCGTAAATAACGTAATCACGAACATCTCCAACGTCGACTACCCACCTCAACTTGCCCCTCTCTACTACAACCAATCCGGACCGCTGGTGCCCGTGCTCTGCAATCCATACACACCGGATATGAGCAATCGCACGTGTGCAGCTGGAGAGGTCGGCTTCGACAATGCGCCACAGGTACTTGAACAAGTCTTAGTTCCAATTGTTCTCTTTGATGTTCAACTTACTTATCGGTTTCTAGATTCACTTAGTCAAATAATTGGTTCTCTATTCAGGTCAGTGTTAGTTTATCAGCTTATTGATTTAGCTAGTTTTCTTTGCTAGATCATCTAAACTCGAAAAAATTGTCTGCAATAACTTGTGCAGGCATGGCAGAGCTACGTATGCAGTGTATCTGTCGTCTCCGGATCTGAAATCTGCAACAGCATGGGCCGCCTCACTCCGATGCTGTACGACCAAATGACGGGAGTGGTAAATGTGAGCTATGGTTTGTATCACTATGGACCGATCTTCGCAGATTTAGCCAATTGTAAGTTCGCGCGGGAGACGTTCAGATCGATAAGTGACAGCAACTGCCCGAGCTTAGGCACTTACAGCAGCCAAGTTTACATAGGACTGGCGGTCGTCGCCTCTTCAGTGATGCTTTCTTTGATCTTCTGGGTCGTCTACGGGCGCGAGAGGCGGCATCGGAAGTACAGCAAGCAGTTCGTCGCGCGATCGGACAGGCATTTTGTTCAAGAGAAACCACTGCTAAGAAGTCCAAGATGATACTATCTTTGTAGTTCTCTATAGTTTGATTTGGTTTTATAGATATCTAGCTTGAGTTTCTTACAATTTAGTATGTATGTGAGGTATAATTAGTTGGGTATAAGTAAATTTGATCTGTTTTTGGAAATAGATGATTTCTTTTTTCTGTTTTTGTTATTAAATAGGATCTTATTTGTTGCTGCGGCATTAAGTGCTTCTATACTTGTCTCATTATTTACCGGAGCAATATATATATAAGGGTTAATTGCATACATGCCCCTGCAAATATGTCGAATTGCAAATATATTCCTGCAAAATTCAACTTTTGATATTTATCCCTTCAAAAATCCAAAGTTCTTCAAATATGCCCCTCTGGTTAATCCCCGTTTGGAATCTGTTTATTTTTTAACAGATTCGATGTGAAATAACTTTTTTACCCCCTTACAAATATATCCCTCCAAAAGCAATACCATTATACTTGTTACAAAAATACCCCTCTCCAAAAATCATAAAATTTTATCATCAAAATAATTTTTTTTTTTCCTTTTTTTTTTTTTTTGAGGTATAATATGGAAAGGGTAAATATGTAAATTCAATTTTTAATCTAACCAAGGTTAAGTATTTAACCTAGGGTTAAATCAACTTTTTTAACAGAGATGGACGGTAGGGGCATATTTGAATAACGGTGGATTTTTGAAGGGATAAATATAAAAAGTTGAATTTTGCAGGAATATATTTACAATTCGACATATTTGCAGGGACATGTATGCAATTAACCCTATATATAAATCCTAGTGACTACTATAATTCTAAACGCGTATTGCTTCATCCAAATATCGAAAATTTATAAGTATAAAAGAGTTTTACTCATTAAATTATAGTTGCCAAACACACACACACACACTCTCTCTCTCTCTCTATATATATATATTCTAAACCACAGAGGAGAATAAATTGAAGTTTACTTAAAAAATAATAGGCATATATTTCACATCCTACCTGGGGCTCCGTTTTAGCAAGAATATATTTTGGGTTTTAGATCAAACAAGCCCATTATCTATTACTATTATTTTCCTTGTCTTTTCTTTTCTTTTCATAGATTTGCTTTAAAATGAGAAAAAAAAAAAAACATAAATACCAAGAACTTATAAAATGAAACATTAAATAATATAATAATTGTAATAATTTTCCTGTTGAATGTATTGATACTTCCATGTGACATGTCGAATATGGTGAGGGTGTGCAATGCATGGTAGTTATTAATTTTGGCCAATTTCTCCCCACCTATACTTTTAGTTCCACTCACAATGGCTCCTCAAATACACCAATTGGACTAGTCCACTAGTTTTACCTAAGTTGCAGTTTTTGCTTGTACAAAAAAAAATTTATGTACTCACAGAAAGAGGCCAAGAGGTTCAGGGCACACGCAACTTCCGAATGTCCGCAAGCAGATTTTCTAACTCCTAGTTTTTTTTTTTTTTTTTTGCTCTGTGCCTGAGATTTAGTTGTCTCACATTTGTAGCTAAGTTTATTTATCTATAAATAAAATCGTAGTATGCTGTTTTTTCTTCAAAAAAAAATAAAATAAAATTTATATACTAGATAAGACTAGTACTTAAAATAAAAGAAAAAAAAAAAAAAAAAAAAAAAAAAAAAGGAGAAGAAGAGTTCCTTGAGTCCAAATCATGCCTTTAATGTAAGAGAGTACAATTAATTTTTTATATACTAGATAAGAATGGTATCCACAAAAATAGGAGAAAAAAAAAAAAAAAAAAGAAGAAGAGTTCCTTAAGTCCAAATCATCCCTTTTAATGCAAGAGAGTCATGCTATTTTTTATAATTTGATATTTCAACCATTCATAAAATATTTTTTATAATTTGACATTGAGTAGTGCTAGGTGTACACCCCAAATGGGGTGTACATCCTACACCCATCTCATTTTGGGATGGGTATTCATCCACTCGTCACATCAATGTGACGAGTGGAATTCATCCCACCCCAGGATGGGGTGGGTGTAAGATGTACACCCCATTTGGAGTGTACATCTAGCATTTTCCTATGAAAAAAGAGTAGTGCTAGGTGTACACCCCAAATGGGGTGTACATCCTACACCCACCCCATCTTGGGGTGGGTATTCATCCACTCGTCACATTACAAAAAATTAGAATACATTTTGAAAAAAAAAAGGAATTTTTATGAAACAGAAGTAAATGAAATGCTTTCATAAAATTTTTTGTAGAATCGAAAATGAAGTTTAGTAACTGCATTAAATCTCGAAAAAAGTCTCAATTGTTTCGAAGTATCAGCCAGTAGCACTAAAAATATTTGCCATCAAATAGGTGGATTTTTTTGGACAAATTTATAAGGCGGTGCTAAAGAACAAATTTAGTGTCAAAGAGTTCGATTTGCATGGGACACTTCATTTGGTCCATCAAAATTAAAATCCGCACTCATTGTCATTTAGAAATAAATGAACTTTAAAAAGGATTTAAATGAATATGACTTGTTATAACTTGATATCGCTATCGTTCGGTAGCTTCTTTTAGTCTACTTCTTTTAGTCTATTTCCACACAATTTATAGTATTAGTTTTCGAATCTAGAATCTTATTTTATTTATTGTCACGTTTCGGAATCGAAACTGCGATCCAGACTCGCCAACAGATCCGTCGTCTATACTAAATCCCGCATAGGCGTTCATTTTTTGAATTCGATTCGCGCACAAACACCTCCAACACACCGAATAAGCCAACAGATCCGTCGTCTATACTAAATCCCGCATAGGCGTTCATTTTTTGAATTCGATTCGCGCACAAACACCTCCAACACACCGAATAAGCCTACAGAAGCTGCTAATCCAATAGTAATTCTTCCGTGGATATTAGAGTCCTCACATTTATAATATTAAATCAGCATAAAATTAATTATAATGTTTTTTTTATTTAAAAAATATAAATGAAATCAAATCATGATAAAATTATATATAAATATAAGAGTCATCTTATTTTTTTTTTTAAAAAAATAACAAGAAATAAAATTTAATATTTCCAAATATTATTTTTGAATAAATTTATAAAATATAAAATAAAGGAAAAAGAAGAAGAAGAGTAGATCTAGAAAATTAATATATCCAAATTTAGACCCCCTCCTGTTCATGTAGCCGTATAATTTTAAAGCCAAAGGAAATTCATTTAAATTTAAAGAATTTATTTTCTCCTCACTTATTTAAATTTAAAATGACATGTAATTTGAGATCCAAGGAAATTAATAAAAAGAAAATCAATTAAATTCATACTTACCATTACAACGACTTCTCTTAAAAAAAAAAAAAATCAAAATCAAAATCAAAATTTAAGCCAAATTGGAAATCACATTTAATATGTACTGAGTATATGAACTAGTGAAGTAAATAATAGTGCTAAGATTCACACTTAAAAAAAAAAAAAAAAAAAAAAAAGTTCTCGAAACTTTTTTATTTTTTATTTTTTTTTTCATAAAAAGGGGCCATATTTACAAAACGAAAGTCATTTATACCTCTCAAATCCATAATAGAAAAAAAAAAGTAGGAGTAAAAAACCACCCTTTTCTTCAGATATAAACCTCGGTAAAAAAAAAAAAAAAGAAAAAAACCCAGGGCTCACGATCTCTATGTCCATGCACCTGGTACGAGAGAGAATTAGGGTTTAGAGTTTCAGAGGTCGGCGTCGGAGTCGGCGGCGGACATGGTGGAGAGGCGGCTCGGCCGCGGCCGGAACGCGGCGCGGCGCCGGAGCTGGTGGGACGAGGGGCGGATGAGCGCCGTGAGGGCCCGACGCACCCACTCGCCCTCCACAGTCCCGATCCGGACCAAGGAGTTCGCCATCGCCGACCTCCGCATGTTGAGCTGGGCCGATACGGACCCTCCACGCCCTCCTCCTCCGCCTCCGCCGCCTCCGCCGTGGGGGGCGGCGAAGCCCTTGTGGAGGCTGCAGCGGAAGGATCCAGGGTGCGTCGTCGGCGAGCACATGCACGTCTTCCGATGGCCGGCACCGGGGCCGCCACCTCCTCCGCCCAAGGCGTCGGGGCGGGGTGGGTTGAGGTGGTGGCGGTGGCGGTGGCGATCGGCGACGGAGACGGAGCGGGCGGGGTGGGGGGCCGATCGCGGGGCGGCGAGGAGGTGGATGCGGGTGGGGGAGTCGGGGCTGCGGAAGAACCTCGCGGTGGCGGCGGAGGAGGAGGACGACGACGCCACCGCCGCCGAGAACGCCGAGGTGGACGAGGAAGCGAACGGCGACGGCGCAGAGGAGGGGGAGGACGAAGATCGCCGGAGGGAGTCAGCGCCGCCGCCGGAGAGAACTGCCCCGCCCGATCTGGTTCTAGAGAGCACCGCCATGGTAGAGAGAGAGAAAGAGAGTAAGCTAAACCCTAGTTTCGCTCGCGTAGTGGTATTTATAGAGGTGCGTTTGGAAACGGTTAAGGTAGAAGTAGCTAATCCTGGATAAGTATAAAGTACGGAACAAGAGCGAAAAAATGTTTGGGAATGATTTCAGGGATAAGAGATTTTGTGTTTGGTTTAATAATGAGAAATAAGAAAAATAAAAAGATTAAGTTGGGTAAATTATTTTTTTGCCTTCAAGAGTTAATATGTGATAAAAGTTGTTAAAATCTAATTAATTCGTTTTAATTAATGAATTAATGATTTAAAAAAATAAAAATAAAATTATAATCATAATTAAATTATATTATTTAAAAATAATATTTAATTTAATATTTTATTTTTTCAAATTAAATTTAAAATTTAAAATATAAAATTTTAACATTTTAATTTTAAGATTTAAAATTTTATAATATTAATTTTAAATAATAAATTTTTAACATAAAATTTTTTTAAAATTTGTAAAAATCGTATATTTGCTAAATATTTAGAAATTTTTGCTCTCATGCTTTATTATGTGATAAAAATTTGATAAAATTATTTTTCTCGTTTTAATTAATGGATTAATGGTTTTAAAAAATAAAAATAAAATTATAATCATAATTAAATTATATTATTTAAAAATAATATTTAATTTAACATTTTATTTTCTCAAATTAAAATTAAAATTTAAAATATAAAATTTCAATATTTTAATGAGAAGATTTAAAATTTTATAATATTAATTTTAAATAATAAATTTTCAACATCAAATTTTTTTAAAATTTTCAAAAATCGTATATTTGCTAAATATTTATAAATTTTTACCCTCGAGTTTTATTATCTGATAAAAATTTGGTAAAATTGTTTTTCTCGTTTTAATTAATGGATTAAATCCTTACAAAAAATATGATAAAATCATAATAAAAATTAAAATAAATTTTATGAAAATAATATTTATTTGCAAATGTCATTTGATCTAAATTTATAATTAAAAAACAATTTTCATCATATTTTTCGAAAAAGATCGGGCTCGGGGGCTCGGGGGCTCGGGCTCGGGAGACGGAGGAAGAAGAAAGCGGAGGAGCGCAAGCTCGGGGGGGCGCAAGGCCGGACTCGGGGGGCTCGGGGGCCGCAAGGTCGGCCGGGCTCGGGGGAATAAGAAAGCGAGAGCTTGGTTCAGCTCTAATGGAGAAGAAATGGAGAAGAAAGATGATGGAGAAGAAAGAGAAAGAGGAGGGAGCATTGATTGCTCTCGAAAAGTGGGAAGGGGGGAGGAGAGAGAGAGAGAATTTTGTTATTGAAAAGAAATAAAGTGAAAAAAAAAAAGATAAAATGATAAAAAATAAAATATTAAAATAATATGTATAATTTATGGGAAATGATACTTGTACACCCTAAACGGGGTGTATATCACACACCCTACCCATCCAATGGGTGGGGTGTGATGATGGGTCAATCGATGTGACCCGTAAAAAATATCGCCACCATTAAAATGGTGGAGGTGTATGATATACACCCCTTCGGGGTGTACATGTAGCATTGCTCATAATTTATTATACCAGTTTATTCTAGTTGTAGATATCTCCTTATTCTCCGTTTCAATCCCTATACCAAACAACCCCGAAGCTTAGTAACTACTAATAAGTAAGTAAGAGGTAAATATGCATGGAGACCCCCTTAACTACGAACAATTTTCACATAGCACTTCCACACCAAAACATACCAAATTATTCGTCTTAAAAATATATAAAAAATATATTTTTATATACGAGATCAACAAACTTAGAACACTGAATGGTAAAAATGAGAAAAATGCTAAATTTAAAAAATAAAAAAAAGGAAGGATAAATTTGGAAAGTGCAAGATGGGTTCGGTTAAGCATAACCCTAGATTGGGTTAAAACTTAACCGGAGTTGTAGGAGTTGAAGAAGAGGCTCCCCCCACGAACCCCGGAATGAAGCGGACGATCGGAGGCGACAAAAATGCGGTGGGCACGTGGCAGAGCCACGTTAGAGCAACGGCCGCTGTGGTCCCCACTTTCCCCACACGTGTCCACCCCGTGGTTTGTCGTTTTACCCTTTATGACGTGGACGAGAACGGGATTCGGATTTTCCTTTCCGCCTAGCTAGTTATATTACATGCGTCACAAACCTTTTATATTTAGGAAAATGCTATGTGTACACCCTTTTCGGGGTGTACATCATACATCCCACTCATCTAAGGGTGGGGGTGTGATGATGGGTCACTCGATGTGATCCGTAAAAAATATCGTCACCATTAAAATGGTGGAGGTGTATGATGTACACCCCTTCGGGGTGTACATGTAGCATTGCTCTTATATTTATATATTTACTTTAGAATAATATTATATATATATATATATATATATATTTATTTATTTATTTATTTATTTATTTATTGGTTGAGATTCGTCTTTTTTTTCTTCTTCTTTTCAAATTCGCCGTCTTGTTCCAACGCCCCACGTAAGGTTCAAGTTGCCATCGCTATGAACCTTACCAAAGCGCCACTCCTCAACGCTACTCCCACCACACTTACACCAACGATCATACGTATATACCTGATGGGCATCACGTCGTGAGTGTAGGGGCAGTCATGGTGGGAGCGAGTGCTGGCGGGAGCGAGTGCGGCTTTAAGGGGAAGTGCACTCGAGTGCATCTTCGAGGGAAAGCACTTCTACGGGGTCCATGACGGCGATGAGAGCGACAGCGGAGGAAAAAGATGGAGAGGATAACAAAAAACTAGAAAAAAAGCTATTTTTTTTTTATTGAAAAAATTATTATGTATCATTGTTATTACAAGAAAATCTATAAATAAGAGAAGAAGGAAGAAAAAGATAAAGTTATACTGTTTAAGAAAAAATTTATAATATTTTAAATAAAAATTATATTTTTTGAGATAAAAATTATACGTTTTAAGATGAGAGTTACACTCTGTGAACTAAAATTATACTATTTCTTTTCCTCCTCATCCTTACTTTTCGCTTCTTCATATTTTTTGTGCACCCATCTGGAATTGACGACGCACATGGCGGAGATAGAGGAGAGTACCCATCTGGGACTGACGACGCACATGATGGAGATAGAGGAGAGTGCGACAACACAAGAGAAGAGAACGACGGAGGTGGTTTGCCTCCGTCTGGCAGGGGTACTCAGCGGGAGGCGCATGGAGGCGGGCAAGGGGATAAAGATCCCATGTCTCGTCTCCATTGCCCCTGCACGCGTCGGTGGGGGTGTCTCGTCACCATTGCCTTTATGCACGTCTGTGGGAGCAGAGGCGAGTACCTCAGCCTCGCATCCACTTAATTAAAAAAATATTATTTTTTTAATTAAATAAAATTTCGTGCGCTTCCGTGTACTAGGTGTAAAAAAAAGGATGAGGATGACCAATAATTTTTTTTTGCACTATAGAAAAAATTATAATATTTTAGAATAATTTTGCATTGTTTTAAATAAAAATTATACTATTAATTTAAGACAAAAATTATACTTTTTATATGAGATTTATACTTTCTAGCTAGACAAAAATTATATTTTTGAACGAAAGTTGTACTATTTCTTCTACTCTTTCCTATTAGCTTTCTTGTACTTTTTCTACGTCCATCCGGAGCTGGCAATGCGCGCATTGGAGGTAGAGAAGAGCGTGGCGATGCCAGAGAACCGAGAAAGTAGCTTGCCTTGCCTCCACCCTGCACTGGGTGCGCTTATTCGTACAACTCCTCGTTGTCGTTCTTATCACCTTCCACAACTAGTACGAGAAAGCATATAAGGTTCCACTTAATTAAAAAGTAATATTTTTTTAATTAAATATAGGCGAGGCGGGGTGCTTGCCTCCGCCCTCACCGACGTGTGCAAGCACGGTGGAGACGAGACAGGGAATTCTCGCTCACCCATGTGCACCCCCTGCCCGTGCACACCCCATGGGCGGAGGCAAGGTGGGTCGCCTGCGCCTTCGCCGCGCTCTCTTCCACCTCCATCAGGCGCGTCGCCAGTCCGGAATGTGCGCATAAAAAATACAAGGAAGCGGAGAAAAATGATGAGGAGGAGAAATAATACAATTTTAGTCTAAAAAGTGTAAATTTTGCATAAAAATTATAATTCTCATATTAAAAAGTATAATTTTTATCAAAAAATTATAATTTTCGTCTAAAATAGTAAAAAAAATCTCTGAAACAGTATAATTTTATCATCTTTTTTATTTTTCTCTAGTTCTTAATCTTTAATTCTTATAGAAGCGACGATAAATAATGAAAAGAGAAAAAAATAATTTTTTCTTTTTTCTTTTTATTTTTATTTTGTTATTTATTTTATATTCTCTATATCTATTTCTTCCGTCACCGCCATGAATCTTGTCTGAGTGTCGGCCCTCAAAGCCACAGTCGCCTTTGCCGTGCCTGCACCTGCGCCTGCGACTTTGTGCCCATCAAATATATATGAGCGTGGGTGTGGGTGTGGGTGCGGGCGCGACAGTAGTGGGTGCGACATTGAGGGGTGACACTCCAGCAAGATCCATGGCGGCGATGACTTGGACGTTACGTGGAGCGTGGGAGAGAGGCATTCGGGTCAGGAAGGAGAAGAGAAGGAAAACGAAACTCGAGCGAAAAAAAAAAGAACGAAAAAAAGAAAATAAAATAAAAATATTTTGATCAGTTTATTGAATATGTAAAAACTTAAAAAATAATCCATTTTTGCCAATACATAAAGCCTATAATTTTTTCATACAAATTGGCCAAATTATTATTTTTTTTTCAAATATATTTTTCGTATATTTCTTTATTATTCGAAAATACTCTCGTTGTTAGTATATGTTAAATTATCTCGGGTTAAACCCAAGTTAAGTTTTAGCAGAGTTAAAATAAATTAAAATACCTATTTTCACCTTTACTTAAGAAACGGTAGAAAAGCATATTTAAAAAAATAAATAATTAAATTATAATTTTATATAAATAATAACTATTTCTAATAATTTCACTAATAGAATATAACTCTAGGAGTATATTGTATTTTTAATATTAACCTTGTAAGAGTAGTAAATAAAAAAAATGGGAAGCTTTTCCAGGTATATAAGCAATTGCCTCTTTATTTTATTAAATTTGAAACTTGAGATTTAATGTTTTTTGAATCATCCCGTACTTATTAGTTTTCGAATTTTGGATGAAAATTTATAAGACTAGAATAAAATTTTAAAATTTAATAGATAATTGATAAAATAATATGACTTAAAAAATAAAATTAATTAAAATAATAGTAATTAATGAGAGAAAATTTATAATGATCAAGTGCTTTGTGCTTTTAAAAGCAACATAGCTCAACTCTAAATTTAGATTCACTTATCTTGTGCTAAATTGTATTTTGTAGATTTATTTTTTCACTGTTTATACTGCATTATTTTTTTTTTTTAAAAAAATGTCTACACTATGAACAATAACTTTATAATTTTTAATAAAAATTATTAAAAATACTGATCGAAAATGATAGAGTATTTACTAAATTCATTTTGACATAAAAATAATAAAATATATAAAACCTAACAATTTTTTTTTTGAGAATAATTTAATTAAAATTTTCAATGAGTTTATCATAATGATTTTATTTTTTTTTCTACCAATTAATCATTACTTTGTAATAAAGTTACTAGATTTTATCTAGAATAATAAATTTATTAATGATAATATAGAATTATTACTGATAATGTAAATATTAGCGAGAAAAAAAATATAGCTCGGTGATATTTAAGCAAAAAATAGTTCAAAATAAGAAAAATAAATTTAAAATATCATTTAGAGATTGATAAAGTATACAATTACAAAAAAAAAATATTTAAAATATAGTGTAGTAGAGTGTAATTAAGCCTTGAATCTATAAAATGAATCAAACTTAAAATTTAAAATTGATTTTGATCGATTTCATAATTTTAAATTTTACAAACCTGAAATTTTGTTATTTTTAATTAATGTGCATGGATATGTTTTATAATGTGCAAAATTTAAATTGAATTTTGAATTCAGATTTTAATTAGTTACTTTATTCAAAGTAAACATTATTAAATTTGAAACAAAAAAAATATAAATTATGATAATAATTAACTAATTAGAAACAAACTATTATTTAATCTTATCCTGTGTACAATTAAGCAACTCTTAACCTTATTCTGTGGATAAACATGACTTTATTTGATTGCAAATTATTAATTTTAAAAATTCGAATAATTAAAAATATATAATTAATTTATTTAAAATGCACAAATATATTATCTACATTGTAATTTAATCTAATTATTATTACATCAATTTAAATATATATGAATTTATTAAATTTAATAATATATTATTTTGAATATGATTGGATATAATTTATTTCACGATAGGATAAAATACTAATAGGTCTAAATCTTAATTGCTAAGTATTAAAAAATAAAAAATATTAAATGTACACATCTTAGATATATGTACAAGAGATTTGAACATGACAGGTGGAATCAAATTATTTTGACGTGAATCAGCGCAACTTGGTATAAACGATGTGACTCGGCATAACGTGTAACAACTTCACACTTATTCGTGTTTCCCCACCTCATTTTCCTATTTGTTTACGAGCAATGCTACATGTACACCCCGAAGGGGTGTACATCATACACCTTCATCATTTTAATGGTGGCGATATTTTTTACGGGTCACATCAAGTGACCCATCATCACACCCCCACCCTTGGATGGATGGGGTGTATGATGTACACCCCGAAAGGGATGTACACATAGCATTTCCCATTTTATCTTATATTATTTTTTTTTATAAATATTATTCTGGACTCTAGAGACCAATTAAGTGAGTAATAAATAAAATAAAATCTCATATCATAGTAGTTGTGGTTGGAAATGTTTGTTGACTTGAGAATAAGTGAGGGATAAACAAGTGGCCAATTATTTTTTTTAATTTTTTTTTATAGTGATCAATTATGAATAAAGGAAGAGAGAATAGTGACCTAAGGATTAAATTAAAGAAAAAGAGAATAATCAAATATGGTGGGAATAAGTAACATCTCATTTGATTGATAATGGGAGAGTTCGGATAAATTAAGGCATTGTTTGGTTCGGGTACAAAAGGGATATCCCCCCCTTTGTATCCAAACACTTTAGAACAGGGGGGAATTGGAATCCCCCCCTTTTCCATTTTGTCCCGGTACAAGCTCGGACAGAGCCCCCCCTTGGAATAACTCACTTTCTCTCTCTTCTATTATTACCCTCATCACTTTTCCCCACTCCTCTTCTCCCCTATCATCTCTCCTCTTCTCCTTCGTCCTCGCCGGTGCTTGATCCCTGCCTTTGTGAGCCGCGCGCCCTCTCGTGCGTGATCTGTGCCCCTCGGTGCCCGATCTGTGCCGGTGCTTGATAAGGGGCCTCTCCTTCGCCTGATCTGTGCCGCAGAGATCGCCGGTGCTTGATCTAGCACGCCGTGAGCCGCGCGCCCTCTCATGCGTGATCTGTGCCCCGCGGTCCCCGATCTGTGCCGGTGCTTGATAAGCGGCCTCTCCTTCGCCCGATCTGTGCCGCAGAGATCGTCGGTGCTTGATCTCGCTCGCCGTGAGCCGCGCGCCCTCTCGTGCGTGATCTGTGCCCCGCGGTCCCCGATCTGTGCCGGTGCTTGATAAGCGGCCTCTCCTTCGCCCGATCTTTGCCGCAGAGATCTCCTCCAACACTGCTAAAAATATCCCATTTGTATTTTTAAAATTATTAATTTTTAGTATTTAATGTTTGATTTATTAAGTTTTGTATTAAATTCTAAACATAATAACTTTTTTATATAATGCTAATATTGTAATTATTGTAAAATAATACATATTTTTTAAATTTTGAGTAATTTAGATGATGATGCTGATGATGAAGATTTTTGTATTGAATTAACTTTAATTTTAACACTAATTAAGACTAATTATTTATTTTTTAAAATAAAATAAATAATAATTACTTTTTATTATCGTCGCCGCCGTCGCCTCTCGACCTTCCATGTAGCTCTTCGTCGCAGCCGGCTAAAAAACCTCTCCCCCGTACCGCATCTTCGTTCCCAACGCAAAATAAATAATTAATATTAATTTTTTTAAAAAAAAATTAACTCTAATTTTAATACTATTCACACTGCTTATTGATTTTTTAAAATTTTATATATTACCAGGTAAAATTTTTGTAATGTTAAGATAATATTAATCCATTTATATAAATAATTAACAATAATTTTATATACTATTTAATTTATTAATAAATACATAAGTACACTAATTATTAAAAAAACAAAATTAATATTAAATATAAATAATTAACACTAGTTTTAACACTAATTAACACTAAATAATGATTTTTTAAAATTATATATCTTACCAGAAATATTTTTTATAATTTTTATATATAATTAATTATTTTTTACATATAAATAATTAACACTAATCTTATATATTATCTAATTAATTACATTATAAATATTACAATTATTATATTTAAAAAGTTATAATACAATATTTATTTATCAATTTTTACCCCCATATAAAAAAAAGGTAAAAGGCAATTTCGTCTTTTTATTCAAAAGTCAACTATTTATCCCTCTTATTCTTCAATCTCAACCAAACACTATTTTTCTTATATCTGGTACTAACCTATATCCCAACCAAATACTATTTTTATTCTAAGATCGCGTTTTCCTAGACATCTGAAAAGCTACTTCAAGTATTTCTACTATATTATAAATATTAATATTTTTAAAAATATTGTCACATAAATTTTTATTCTTTTTAAATATGACGTTAAAAATATTTTTAAGTATTATTAAATATAAAATAAAATATTTTTAATTTTAATTTTTTTTAATCTCTCTAATCTCTATGATGCACCATATATATATATATTTTAAGAGAGAGAAAGAGATAGTATGCTATTATTTTATTTAAAAAAAAATAAATTTAGCTGTAAATATTAAAAAATTATGTCTTTATCTTATTTTTGGTACTAATATTATGTTTTCTTGCAGTGTAATTATATGATACACCATTATTTATTTATTTATTTATTTTTTTTTTTTGAGAGAGAGAGAGGTAGTATACTGTTATTTTATTTTTTAAAAAAATAAATTTAGCAGTAAATATAAAATAATTAGATTTTAAATTTAAAATTTAGACTATTATTTTATTAATTATTAAATATTTTATCATTTGTGTAAGGAACTATTGATCCGCCACGTGTGATACTACTGCAATTGGTAGTGACTCGGGAGTTGGAGTGATCTGATCCATGAGCAAGTTGATCTGCCGATAAAAAATGTATATTGGGCACGAATCTTGAAAAAATGAGTTCGGCTAAGACAAAAGAATGTTTTGCACCGAAAAGATTTAAAAAATGATACCTCAATTTGAGAAGCGAATTGCTCATCCAACCTATATTTGAAACCTCAATCCATTTTGGAATAAGTGTAATTTTGCAATAAGAAATCAAATTTAAAGTATGGGTTATGGACAAATTTTTTTTTTCTCGAAAAAATGAAAAACAGCAATAATAAAAAAGGTTAATTTTATATAGATTATTGTAAAAGTATCGAATAACAGCTATTATTTCTCAAATAATTTTGATTTATTCGTGTGTGTGTGTGTATATATATATATATATTTCGGCTATTATACTATTAATAGTACTAAGTTATTGGTGCTATCAAGTTTTCTATTCTTAAATCAACTCCTTTGATTATTTTCATCCGTTAAATTTTACTATTTTTTCAATTACCTATTAAACCCAAAGGGCCCATTATCATCTCAACCATATATTTTTTAATTTAAGAGTTAAAAATTTAATAGCACCAATAACTTATTACTATTAATAGTATTCCAGTTAGGAATGTAAAACGGGCGGCATGACCCGACTACATGCTCGGTCGAGGCACGGGTGCTATAGAATTTATGCGGGTTCGACCCGACCTGATATCATGGACTGTGGTGGGCAAACAAATGGTGCCCGATGACTTGGCAGGGCACGGCACGGCTCATAACGGGTCTAGGCTGTACTGGGCCGATATGCTCCCAAGAGAGAGAAAAAGAAAGGTCCTAGGGCCTTTCTGGAAGATGGGCCCATCTCTTCGAATATTTATAAAATTTTAAAATTATTTTAAAAATATTTTAATTTATAGATATTTTAATAAATTTTATTTTTTAGTTAACATTTAGCTGAAAGAGAAACATTTTAATTTTTATTTTTTAAATATTCTATATAATTTAACAACAAATTTTAAAAAATATTAAGGACAGGTCTAGAGCACACGGTCCGGACCGGCGCGGCAGAAAAATAACGAAACTCAATATTAAAATATAAATTATATATAACGAATAAAAATATTATTTTACTTTTTTTAGTTAACTGTAGTTAGTTTTTTAACTCATAGATATCTAAATTTTGATAAAAGAAAAATATATTTGCCTATGAGAAAACTTTTGAATTAAAATTTTATAAAAAATATATTTGTTATTTGATACTTTTGCATAAAGCCATATGCAATTATTCCTTTAATAAAAAACACAAAACAAAGCACAAAGTTTTATCCAAAATTTTAGATCACGTCCTGAATTAGGAGAACAAATTAAATGTATAATTTGAATGTGACATTATTATTATTATTATTATTTTCCTTCTAAATCATAGCCATAGAATATTCTTGAGATATATGACCTATTTTGACTCATTTGATTTAAACCATTGAGACCACAATTTTGCTAAAGAAATATATCAAATTTTATATCAGAAGAGCCACTGGATAGCTTAAATTCGATAAATCAAAAAATTGAGTACTAAAATCAGAATTTTAAAGAGTTAGATACAACAATGATAAGTTCTAGTAAGTTGTAGACATTTTTACCAAGTTAAAATTGAAAACCTGTTTAATCAATTAATAGCTATTTATATTCATCACAACCACTTTAACAAGAAATATTATGCCTCTACTACCAACCCCCAACCAGTTAAAATAATCACGCATTACAATCTCACAAGTTTTACAAAGAACGCAACTTTGAGACATTACAAACATGTAGAATATTTTAAAAAAAAAAAATTACAAGCACTCTTTCCAAATACACCTACGTAATAATAATGAAATGAAGAGATATGAAATATAAGATATGCCTTTCTATGTCACCAGCAAACAAGAAAAAAAAAGAAAAGAAAAAAGAGCAGAATCTACAATCCTGTTTGAAGAATGGTTTCTATAAGAAGTTGTGTAATCATAAAAATCATCAAATCCTCTTCTGTATAAGAATGTAACAATCCCAAAGTACCACCCAAGCAGCAAATAATCTGGAGAGAGATATAGAGAAACTTAGAATTACAAAGAAATGAGAGCATTCACTACTAAGGAATTTTGATAAGATTAAACCAATCCTACATGAAACAATAGTCAAATTGTCCTTCTTTCTAAACAGAAATACCAGTAAAACATAAAGGAAAAAAATTTCTGAAGAAAAAAAAACCTATTCTTGACAAAAAACTGGTATGTAGAGCAGATCAGAGAAAGAACTTTCAAGTAGTCGGCATAATTTTGAGCGGACTATGAGTAATAACATGTAGTGATCAAATAACATGAACTGATCATTTCACTTTTGATCCTATTCATGAACACACTCTTCGAGCTACCATTTCAATTCATTCTAGTCCATTCTAATTCTACGTCCACAGTTCAGGAAACGACTGGAATTAACAGTCAAATTTTCCTAAAATTAATGACCAGGTTGATTTCTTTCCGAGGGATTTGTATGGCACATTGAAAAGAACTGAAAGTTATGATGCAAGAAAAGTACAATAATCTGTAGTATCATCGAATCATATAAATGTGCTCAAGACAAAAGAACTAATTTGCCCAAATCCTCAAGATCTGTAGTCATATGCAATAATGCGGCAAAGATACTGAGAAGCTAAACACTTCAACATTTTGCTCCAAGTGAATGAAAAACAATCCAATTAACACAGTAATAATCAACACATAGGCATCGAGTTACCTATTTCACTTTGAATATATGACTTCACTTCATTAATGCCTATCAACTCTGCTTTGTTGCTGTCGGTAATAACTTGAATGCACTACATATGCTCTAGTACATGATGTAACTTCGGGGCTCTCCGCCTGAACAACGGCTCAAGACGGAAAGATGAAACACCGCTGATCCACCTTTTAGCATCATACATCTCATTCCATGCCTGAACTATCTCATCAATTTTAAAGCCCAAGCCTACAAAACAAAGAAAATCTCCAAGTCAGTGCCGCACAAAATGAGTTCCAGGTACTGCATGCTTGAACACTAGTAGTTCTAGCTTACCGTGCTCACCCCAATTATACATATTAGTGCTAAAACTTACCTCATCATATAAACAATAATTCTATCATTATCATTTTGAAGTTTGATAGAGTATTACAAGAAAAGCATACTGGTACAAGTGCAAGCATTACTAGTAATAAGTAGTAGAGCAGAAGCATAATCATGCAATACACTTTAATTAGTACATATGGCAAGTTCTCAACAAAAACCAGTAGATTACTACACGCAGATATAAGTATGAATAGAACTTATGGCAGCAATATCATAAGCATATGAAACATGGTATAATTCAATTACAGCATGCATTCTCAAACTGCATTATTAGGTCGTTGTTATGTTAGTAACAATCAGAAGGCTATTAGACACTAGATTATGGAGATGAAAAATTGCTTACCTTCTTGGGCAGTTTCATTAGCACAGTGGTTCTTTATCATCACAGCAATATCAATTGGGGAAGTCCCAGCAAATTTAAACTTCTCAACAGCGGCCATAAGACACTCCTCCCAAACAGGAAGCCCTAACTTAAATTCCACAACCGACCTCTCATAAAGCATGGTACCCCACAAAATATTTATCTGTGACTTCAAATTGGAAGCCTGTTCGGCCGCTTCATCTTTGGATATCTCTTTAAAGTACCCTTCCAATCCCATCTTCTGCAACAGTATAGTTTCTTTATTACGTTTAGACAATTCTTTTATCCGCTTCTCTTCCATCTCCTCCCACATCTCCATCCCTCTCTCCATATTATCCTCGGAACTATCGAACAGTTCCAATACCTCAGATGATGATGGCCAGGTCTCTAAGTCTACTTTACATCCGATGGCATAATACCAAGAAAGCCTTGCCTGATCAAACTTTTGCTGCCCAAGTGCAAGAAATCCTTCGTAAAAGTCCGGTTTGATCTTCACAGCTTCCTCATATCTCGTTCCTGCTTTTACATATTCTGCCCGTGCCCATTCATAAGAACTCTTGACCTGATCAAGTATTGATTCATTCGAAGCATCTTCTGCTAAGAACAATCTCTTCCTAGCTCGAGACACATGAACATTACCCCAATTGAACAAGGCCAATGCCGCCATCTCCTGAAATTTCTCCTCGGAAATTTGAAATATTTCCTGCGCTTCTTCGCTTGTTATAGTGTCTTCCATTGCTTCAGAGTACAACTTCATGCCGATCTCGTGAAGATCCAGACACCCATCAGAATCGAAACCCACATGGTTTTTAAATAGCCTAGCAAACTGCACGATCCAGTGGTCTATATAGTTGGAAGCGTTTCGGTCCTCATCATGCTTACTGCTCCCATTTTCTGATATGCTGTTATGATTTCTATCTAGCACTTGAACTGAAGAACCATTATTAACCTCCTCAAAAAGAGGTTCTTGCTCAGGATTGACTTCTACAACGTGCAGCCTAAGCGAACCTTGAGGGTCAGCTGATTCCTCGGCCCACCTAAGCTCTTCGGTCGTAGTGATTGTAACCAAGTCGCCCTCTTTATCTCTGTACTTAACAAGTATCGCCTTCAAGCCCGGAAACTTGTTAAGAACTATCTCTCTCAACTGCAAAATGGTACAATTAGCTGGTATTTGGGCCCATCTTATGTCCTCTCCAAACACTAATTTCGCAACTTTCGTGGGTTCCTCCTTAACTTTGCTATTCTTCTCCTCCTCGACAACCACTTTTTCTTCAGATTTCGGAACCTTCTTCCTCCTAGTCTTCTCCTTCACCACGACAGGTTCTGGAAGCGAGACAACTTCCTTATCATCCAACTTGATGCCCTTCTTCTCCATCACCTTCTTTACCCTCTCAGAAATCTCCAACGCGGTGAGATTGTTCGGCTCCGAATTCAACACCGTATCAGCATCTCTCCAAGCCAAATCCAATCGGTTCAAGGCCTCGAAGCACTTGGCCCGCTTTAAAAGAGCTTTACTGTACTTAGGCGAGACCTCGAGGGCCATATTACATTCATTGATTGCTTTATAGTACTCCTCAGGCCTCATCTGCATGTAGCAAGCCGCGATATTGCTGTGGAGGTACGCGACATCGATGTGGTTCTTGGGAAGAAGCTTAATAGCTTTATCATACTTGAGAATGGACCCTTCGTAATCCCTCTTCTGGAACAGCTTATTCCCTTCTTCTTTCAATTCATGCGCCATTTCGATGAAGATCGTCGTGTCCTCATCGAAGACCCTCGGGCTGTGCTCGCCGGATCTACTATTCCTGGAGTTCGTCTCGCTCAATCTGCCTCCGGAAAGCTTCTTCTTCTTTCCTGAAGGCTTACCCATTCTCCGATTGTAACCCTAGCTTCCTTTTCTCAAATAAAGCACTCCAAGTGCTCGAAGAAATGCTCCAACCAAATAAAAATTTAGGGATTGATGAAAATAATAGGGTTTCTATCAAACCAAGCTAGAAAAACCCCGAATCCCTTCCTGACACACCAGAAACACCTCAGAGATTCCTCCCCAACAACCAAACAAACCTAATCTCGCATCCAAAAAAATCCAAATTTTTCCACACAAATCCACGAAATTAACCAGGAATCGCCCAAAATCAGGGGGAGGGGGGAAGGGACTACTTATCTGCGCGTTCGCCTCCTCCCCAAACGGCTCAGGAATCGCAAAAACTCCACCAAACAACGCGAAATTCCAATCCGAGCTAGGGTTTTCCTCACCTTTCTCGATCGAAAACGGGGTTCCAAATCGAGGGGAATAGGGAAATTGCAGGGAATCCGAGAGGGAGAGAACACGAGGAAGAGCCCTAGTTGTCGGTTTCCTTTATCGAGCAATGTGGCTCTCGTTCGCGGCCTCTCGATCCGCGATGCCGACACCACAAATGGCGACACACGCCGCGGATCCAACGGCTCTCCTTTGCCCGAGCTTTTTTTATTTGGAAACTTTATTTATTCTACCGCACCCGGTGTATCCGCACAATATATGAACCCCGCATAAATTTTTTTTTTCTTTAATTTATATTGAAAGAAAAATTTTAATTTTCATAAATAAAATATGACTGTAGTAATTTTAAAATAATAATTTTAATTTGTTATTGATAAAAAATATCTTAGGATGTAATTAAAAAATTTGTGGTGCACGGTGAACCCGGTGCACGCAAAAAGTCGTTAGCTTTTTTGTCGTGGTGCTTCGTGAAGAAGCCACGAAAAGGTGCGTGCGATTCAATCACGGCATCGGCATTGCGATAGAGAAGAAGAAACATTCCGTGGACCCAGATCGCCACGTCAGCCGTAGACCACCATATTGCATCTCGACTTTTAATTCTAACCGTCCGATATTGCTTTCAGATTCGAAACTGTCGCTTTGGAAATATCTTAGCGGTTTGGAGTCTTTGAACTCATAAAAGTTGGGACGCGGTCCGCAGGTGACGTGGTGAACTCGGCTCATCGAATAATTTCCCTACTGAGGGAGCTGTGACCGTCCAAATTTGTGGGTTATTTAATGCGATTATCAAAATTAAATTGGTACATTCAACATGTGCATTAAATAATAAATATTCATAAATGGTCCTCGAAATGTACACGAAAATGGGAATTTGAAGAGTCGGGGTAGCGTAGGGGATTTTATCAGGTGAGTTTTAATTGCACTCCAAGTTCTACGGAAGGGTGTGGGTCGTAAAATTCCAAGAAGTGAAGGCAAAGAAAGAAACCAACATGATCTTTTTATATTAAAATATATTTAATTTTATATTAATTTATATAAAAAATTATTAATTTTGAAATTTTGTAAAAATAAATTATATTTACAAATCCGATTTGAATTTTTAAAACACTAAATTAATTTTATTATTATTATTTTTTTGGGACAATTTTTTATATACCCTAAAAATTTTTCTGTTTTTAGATTTACCCTCTTAGAAGGCTAATATTAAAACTACCATTCTTACGTTCCAATTTCTTTCTAAAATAATTCTGTAGAAGGCTAATATTAAAACTACCATTCTTACGTTCCAATTTCTTTCTAAAATAATTCTGTTAGTGTACCGCTTGGAGCTGCCGTTATTTGTGTGAAATTACTATTTTGCCCTTTCAAATATACCTTCTACCATAACTAATGTTTTCTTATGTATCCTTAAAATTTTCAATAATTTTGGTAGATAGGAACAAAATAGGTATATCTGATAGTTTTCAACTCCGATTATTATTTAACTCTAGTTTAACCCTAGTTAACTTAACAAAAAAAAAACGGTAGGAATATTTTTAATAACGGTAGAACGTATGGAAGATATATTGGAAAGAAAAAAATAAAAAGGATAAATCAGATATTTTTTCAGATTTCAGAAGTATACAAGCAATTATCTCTATTTATTTTATCGGTCCCTCCTCTCCGCAAGCTCCGCCGCACTTCAGAAGGTCGCAAGCTTCTCCGAAGTCAACCTCCTTAAAATCCAATTCTAGTACACTGCAGAAGCTCGGGGAAGCCCTTCTACGATATCGTGCACCGGATCGAAATGGTGTTAATCCTCAAATTTTCTCCTTATTATTTGTTTCTGATTCCCAAACAGAAGCAGACCCCAGAGAGTACTAATAACAAAAGAGATGGTTTTAAAGTGCACCGAATTAGCTTAGCTATTTAAACAACAACATGTGTTCGTCTTCTTCTACACCGTCTCAAGAGGAAGAAGATCGACAACCAATTCACCATATGATTCATGGCCCCACCATTACTGCCACTTATATATGCTTCCCTCCATCCCGCCGCCACCGCCGCCGCCGCCGCCGTTCGTGATGGCGTCACCTCGCCTCCCCGTTCCCAAGAATGTGTGATTGTTGTCGTGCATCCAGACCTTAAAGACCGCCTTACCCACCCCGATCTCGCGGCACCTCTCTCCTCTACAATCCCCTCGTCCTGCTTCTCAGAGGCGGCCGTCGGGATCATGGCCCTTTCCACGCTTCCTTAGCTCTCTGTGTGAAATTAATGGATAATCTTATCAGAATGTATGTGATTGAAACAGTTTCTCTTTATATAGATTTGAAATCGACTTTCTATTCAAATCTAATTAAACTTCTATTTAATTTAAATAAATAAAAAATAGATAATACATATCATATCAGGTAATTCTATATTTTTTAGAAATGATACTTATTTATAGTAAATTTAAATTTAAATATAATTAATTAGATCAAAATCTTAATAGTTTTTGCTTAGACAGTACAACTTTCATAAAAAAAATATAACTTTGTCTCGAAGAGTGCAAAATTCGTGTTAGAGCATAATTTCGCTTAAAAGGTATAATTTTTGCTTAAAAAATATAATTTTTGTCTATATTGATGCAGAATCGGATGCTGATCGCAGACCTGGTCCAGTATTCAATCGACTTCAGAGTTGACTCTCTAAAGTGCGCTTCGGATCAAGCAATCGAGTTGGAGAGAGATCTGCTCAACCGGATTCTTCCCACTTCAAACACAAAACGGAGTTCGATCTGGAGGAGCCGAACAATTCGTTGAACAAGAACTCAAAAAGCTTCAGAAAATAGACTTAGCCGAACAAGCCGAATGGCTTTGTATTATTTGAGGTGGATTGGATTACAAGGATCAATTACAAGATTACAGCTACTCCTAGGAAAGCTATAGAAAAAATAGGAAAAACTACTCTAGAAAAGTAGGAAAGTTAGTCTAGAAAGTAGTAGATGCGGGAATTGAAAGAAATTGAAAAAATAGAGGTTTTCGGCTTACACGATTGCACGACCTCCTTTCAAAGGAGAATTCATCCATTTATACTAGTGCGAATTCCTCTACCATTATAGGTAATGATGCATTATTCGGCTACGTTATTTTCGAAAATTGCTCGCCATTATGGGTGGTGGCGCGCTCCTTGATCGCAATTAGTGAAGCGTGTTGAGCCGAAATCGCGTCGGCCGCGGACTCCACGCTCTATGATTCCGCCCACTTGATTTCAGGTGTTACTTGCTTAGTTAATTTTGGTCTCGTTCCTCATTTCTAATCGGTTGACTGGTACCGTGTTTAAACTCAGTCGATTCCTGCCTATACCTCGTTAGGATCGAGGC